>WOXC01011658.1:0-238607 GCA_011680675.1 Gymnobelideus leadbeateri | reverse complement strand
CCCACTAGTATAGTTTTGCTATCTATTTCTTCCTCTAATTCCTTTAACTTCTCCTCTAGGAATTTGGATGCTATACCACTTGGTGCATATATATTAAGTAGTGATATTGCTTCATTCTCAATGGTGCCTTTTAGTAGGATATAGTTTCCTTCCTTATCTCTTTTAATTAAATCTATTTTTGCTTTTGCTTTATCTGAGATAAGTATTGCTACCCATGCTTTTTTTACTTTAGCTGAGGCATAATAAATTTTACTACAACCTTTTACCTTTACCCTGTGGGTATCCCTTTGTTTCAAATGTGTTTCTTGAAGACAGCATATTGTAGGATTATGGTTTTTAATCCATTCTGCTATCTGCCTCTGTTTTATGGGAGAGTTCATCCCATTCACATTCACAGTAATGATGACTATCTGTCTCTTCCCTTCCATCCTATTCCCTCCCCTGTTTATGTTTTTGTTTATTCCTTCTCCCTTCCCCTCCTTGAAGTTTTCCCTTTTGACCGCCCCCTCCCTCAGTGTTCCCTCCCAGTGACCCCCCTTCTTAACCTACCCTCTCCCCTTACTACTATTTCCCTCCCTTATAATCCCTCCCTTTAGTCTCCTCCTTTTCACGCCCCCCTTACCCTCCCACTATCTATAGGACACAATAAATTTTTATACTTATCAGAGTAAATTACTCCCCGTTTGATTCCAAACCAATGAGAGTAAATTTCAAACAGTGCTCCTCTCCCTCCCTCCAATTCCTCTATTTAATGAATTTATGTGTCTATTCACATTAGATTCTTAAACTTCACTGATTAATTTGATCCTTCTTTGAACCAGAACCAGTGAGAATAGTGTTTAAATGATGTTCCTCTCCCTCTTACTTTCCCTTCTTCTATAGTGTGTTTTGATGCCTCTTCAGATGGCATATTTTACCTTTTCCTAGCTCATCCTTTCCTTTTTCCCATTACAGTACCATTGATCCCCTTAATAGTCTTTTTTTTTTTAGACTCCATGTTAGTGCATTCATACCCACACCCTCTAAGTATAACCCTTTTGCAGTTCATGATAATCATAGAGATTTCAAATATTGACAGTTATCAGCTCCACACATAGGGATGTGAACATTTTGCTCTTGTTGCATCCCAGGTAATGAGCTTGTGTTTGTGGGTGTGGGTGTGTGCACTTCTGCATGTGTGAGTCTATGTTACCCTTGTTTACCTTTTTATGTTCTTCTGGAGTCTTGTAATTGGAGATCAAATTTTCCATTGAGCTCTGGCTTTTTCATTAGGAAAGTCTGGAAATCCCTTACTTCATTAAATGTCCATCTCCTTGCCTGAAAGATTATGCTCAGTTTTGCCGGGTAGTTAATCCTTGGTTGTAGTCCTAGCTCTCTTGCCCTACGAAATATCAAATTCCAGTCCCTCCGCTCTTTTAATGTAGAAGCTGCTAGGTCCTGTGTGATCCTAACTGTAGTTCCTCGATATTTGAATTGTTTCTTTTTGGCTGCTTGTAGAATTTTTTCTTTAATCTTATAATTCTGGAATTTGGCTACTATATTTCTTGGAGTTTTCAGTTTGGGATCTCTTTCAGGAGGAGTCCGGTGAATTCTATCAATAGCTATTTTATCTTCTGATTCCAGGACCTCAGGACAGTTTTCTTTGACAATCTCTTGGAGGATGTTGTCTAGACTGCTTTTCTCATCATGGCTTTCTGGTAGACCAATAATTCTTAGGTTGTCTCTCCTGGATCTGTTCTCTAGGTCAGTTATTTTTCCAGTGAGATATTTTACATTTTCTTGCAATTTTTCGATCATCTTGTTTTTTTCGATTGACTCCTGCTGCATCATAGAGTTCTGAGTTTCAGTTTGATTGTATCTAATTTTTAGTGAATTATGGTCTTCAGTGAGTTTTTGACGTTCCTTTTTTAGGGAGGTATTTCTTTTTCTAAGTTGGTCATTGCCTCCCTGATTTGGTCTTTAAAATTTTTCTTAAGCTCCTCCAGGAATGCTATTTGGGCTTGAGACCAGATCGTTTCCTTCTGTGGTCTCTGGTGTGGGCAGAGAGTCTATATTGTCCTGTGTGTTTTGTTGTTCTTGCCCTGCATAGTATGCTCGAATAGACTTTCTTGCCTTCCCCTTCTCCTTTTCAGCTTCCTTCCTTCCCATTGTGACTTCCTGTTTCTTAGTGTCTCAGGCTATGAGTTTTCGGCCTGATCCTTGACTTTGAAAACCTCTGGGTGGCTAGTTTATGGCTAAGTCAGGGAAGTCAGTGAGGAATGTAGATGTGTAGGTGGGGATGAGTCTGACCACTTCAGATTTGTGCCTCTATACCCCTGGGCTATAAGTAGGCTTTTGTTGGTGAGGTGAGGTGGGGCTTGTTGGGTCCCCTCCCTCTCTTCTCTTCAGATTCCTGGCTGTCTCAGTTACACCCTTTCTTGGAGATTCTCAAGCCTGAGGCTATTTCCATTAACTTGGGATTTCAATCTGGGTGGGAGACTTATCTTTGGGTTTTCTGCTTCATGAAGGAGGGATGGGAGGATCGGAGCAGCTAGAATTTACTTTGCCATTCCAGCCCCTTTATTATACAGGCAGGCAGTTTCTAAACTTCCAGGCTGGGGGCTGAATGCAGCCTGAGAAGCCACTCTCTCCACTGGGGGCCCGACTCTCCTACCTGGCTCCAATGATCCGTTCCCTCTGTGAGATGACTTCGATTCGTCCTTGGTAAGTCTGCAGACTGGGGCTTTTTCTCCCTCTGGTGTAGTCTGCTTGCCTGCTCTTAGGTCTGAGCTGTGCAGACCCCACGCGCTCTGGGCAACCTCCTGGGTTGGATTCTGCCACACTCTGTCTTCCACTGGGCTCCGTCACTCCGGAATCCGCTCAGATTTACCCTTTTGGACTTAGTGACAGAGATGCTCAGCGAGGTTACTGCTTCCTTTCCGCCATCTTGGCTCCGCCCCCGCCAATTGTGATTTTTAAGGAGTTGTTTTGTTCAGTGGGTTTTTTGTGTCTCCTTTTCCATTTGGCCAATTCTTCTTTTTAAGGAGGTATTCTCTTTTTCCATGTGATTGATAATTTTTTTTTGTAATTTTCCTGCATCATTTTCATTTCTTTTCCCACTTTTTCTTCTACCTCGCTTATATAATTTTGAACTCCTTTTTGAGCTCTTCTATGAGTTTTTCTGGGCTTGAGACCACTTCCCATTTTGCTCTGGGGTTTTTCCCATAGGTACTTTGACACTGTTGTCCTCTTCTGAGTTTGTGTCTTGATTTTCCTTGTCACCATAATAACTTTCTATGGTCAGATTCTTTTTTTGTTGTTCCTTGCTCATCCTTTTTGGCCTTTTCTCTCTCTTTTAAATTTTAGCTGTGCTCCTGGATTGGAAGGGGCACTGTCTTAGGCTTCTTATTCCAGGTGCTACAAACCCTGACCCTTTACCTGGTGCTATACTAATGTTGCCCTTAGGCCCACAGGTGACACTCATGTCTGGTGCTATGCTGAGGGTGTAGGGTGGGAGGTTGCTAACTCTTCTGGAAGTCATAGGGGTCTGGCAGTTTACCTGTGCTAAATTGGGGTCCTAGTGCTGGCATCTGGCATGTGCTGAGGCAAATGGGATCTTTCTTCATTTTCCTGGTACTACATTGAAGTACGTGGTTCTCTGGTCGCTGAAGTTTGCCTCTTTGCCTGGAGTTATGCTGAAGCATGTGTCAATTCTTGGAACTGGAGTCTGCCCATTCCCCGGGCTATGTTAAGTCCTATTGGGGTTTGCCTATTCTTCCACACTGGGGCTCAGGATCTCCCACTGGTTTGCTGAGGGGTGGGGAGCACCTTGCTGCTGGCTTATTTGGATGCTTCCTGGACTCCTTTTCCTTTTGCCTGAATGAGACAGACCTTTCTTGATGGTCTTCCAAGTTTCTTGGGATAAAAGAGAGTTTCACTGAATCTTTTTGCTGGTTCTCCTGTTCCAAGATTTGTTTTGGGGGTGTTATTTTATGGTTTTTCAGAGGTGGATATGGGATAGTCATGGTGATTTACTGCTTACTCTGCTGTCTTGGCTCCTGGAAGTTTTCTCAGGCATATTCCTTTATATTCACATTTGCTTTTCTATAGAGATCTATCTTTTCTGCTTGGCTGAGTACTTTCTCTACTCTGCTGTCTTATAACCAGATGTCTATTATGTCTTTCTTGAGAGGATAAGTAACTTCATTCTCTCATTTATCTTCAAACTATACAACTCTCACTATTTTCTAGAAAGAGGTTTCATTTTGTTTGGGGCTTCCTATTGTATAGCCGTCTTTTTTCTTTCCCTTTTGCCTTTTGAAAGTCTCCTATATTCCAATGTTCTGATAAGGGTTAAGTTTTCCCTGCTCTGTCTCAGACACATTTGAAACCTTGCTTCTGTTTCTTTTAGGAACTTTTCATTTCCCCTAGCAACCTGGAGTGGGAAGAAGTATTCCTTGACTTCCTTCACCTTCTTCAGGAGGACATTCAGAAAACATGAATGCCAATAGCAGTCATGTGAGTATAAAAGAACAACAAATATCACATAATTAACCCAAGATCCTGCACAGTTCCTTCTATTTTGCATAAAGGAGGAGATTTTGACCTTTCCCAAAATTTACCTTTTAATGTTTACACCCCCACCCTAGGAACCAGGCTAAAACATTACTTCTTAATAACTTTATAACCCCAAGCCAAATTCTTCTCTTTTGTTTCAGTAATGTCACAGATACATACACCATCAATTTTCTAAACCCATCAATCCATGTAGTCAGTTTGCTTAATCCTTTAATTAGTCCATTTACCCTTTTATTATTTACCTGGCTTTCTTTTTCTTTGCCACCAACCTTTACTTATCTTTCTTGAGTCCACTTCCTCAAACTATTCCCTAATCCTCCTTCATCCTTCTTAATCCTGCTCAATCCCTTCATATACTCTTTATGCCTACTTATTTCAACTTCCTTAATGACCCAGAGTAGAATCTGAACTAGTATCTCAGTTTTGTGGTTCTTCAACTTTTCTTCAATTTCTCTCCAAATTTGCCATTTTTTCTTATGTATATTCAACCTCTGACCTACTGATCTTTGTTAATAGTCTAGAATGTTTTTGAGATTCATCTACCACCTAAGGATTTCTATAAGATAATGTTGTTTTTGGTCTTTACATTAACTATCAATATACATTGTGTGTGAAACCCTTACAAATCCAGTGCAACGAATTCCCCCCATTAAGTTCACTCCTTCTTACCTTAGTTAGATTAATTTATTTGTACAAATAACTTTTCAGTTCCATCTATCTGAAATGATCAGTTTTAACTTATTTGATTTCCTCTATCATTTGTTTGGTTAATAGTTTACCCCCAGGAAGACAGTGGCATTTGATCTGGTTCTCACCTACTTTTTAAAAATGGTATGACCAAAAAAAAAATTAAAAAATAAAAATAAATAAAAATGGTATGACCTTTACTATTTAGTCTATGTGTCCACTTCAAGTTTATTATGATGTATGGTACAAGATACTGATCTATAGATGGTTTGCTTTTGACAAAAATGGGATGTGAGGGAAACAGGGAGTCTGCCTTTGCAAAGCACATATTTGGATGCTTGTATAATCACTGATTGAGTAATATTTTATCTATTTAAACATTTAAGAGGAAAATAGGAAAATTGTGTCATAACCCACAATGCTTTTAGTGTCTGCTTTCCCTTCATATACTCCTGCATTCTCATCAAAGAAAATAAACTTTGACAAATGTTTACTCAAGACAGAGAAAGGGAGAGAGGGGGAGAGGCTGGTAGAGGAAGGGCAAAAATGGTGAGGAGGTCAAAGTTCTATCAATACAGACAGCATTCAGTTGTAAAGCAAATGTTCCTAGAACCTTCTGCCAGCATTCTTTGTAGAACAAAGATTTGAGTCCTGAGTAAAATTTTATTTGCATGCCTGGGGGAATCATAAAAGAAACCTATTATGGAATGAAATGGGATGTAATCACATTGAGAGGATAGAGATTGTTGCATGGGGGAGGCTACTGCATGGTCAATGGTCTGTTGCAAAAGAAAACACAGTCAAGAAAAAAAGCCAAAGCAAAATTTCCAGGATAATGTTAACAAGTATTTCGTAGGAGATCTATGACTTCTATGAGATCCATGAGACTGTTTCCATCCAGAAAATCTGAATGCTAAGTTGTCATGAGAGAGACTCCTAAAGTTCATACAATTATAGATTTATAAATGCTGAAAGGTACTTCAAAGTCCTCCAAATCCAAACCCGTCATTTTAGAGGTGAAGAAATAGGTTAAATAATATAGGTTGTATGCTTCTCAGGTGGGAATCAATCCTTTAATGACAAAATGAATAATTTTTTCTACTGTCCTACATTGCCGTGAATAAAATGGACATTATTCTAGAGCCCAAGACTTAACAAGATTCCAAGTACAGCAACAAACTAGAACCAATATTGTCACTGACTCAACCTCTGGGGCCTCCAAAAGCGTACCTATCTCATGCCAAATTTATGCATGCCCATACTCATGCCAGCTTCTTGAAGAGATAGTGATTTAAACTGTCAGGATTTACATACTGTCTACATATATTCTTCTGGAATCTAGCTATCCTCTTTGCCAAGATACAAACTAGGTCCTTCTCACATGTCATCTATAGAAAAACAAGAATAAAAAATGAATTGCACAGTAAAGTAGTTTTCTAAGAAAAAGCAGTTATGCCCTGACAAACAAAGATGTGGGTCCCCATGCATTTTTATTAAATTGTATTATTTATTTTATTAAGACTTTGTGAATTACAGAATCATTACAACATCTTGACAGGCTAGAGCCTGCTAGGTAGGTGGTACCGAATATGGAGCTCTGGGCCTAGAATCAAGAAAACTCTAGTCTCTGGTTAGAGATTCTAAATAGCTGTGTGACTTTGGGCAAATCACTTCACCTCCATCTGCCTCAGTTTCCTTATCTGTTAAATGAGGATGATAACAGCACTTACTTCCTATATTTATTGTGAGGATAAAATAATATTTGCAAATTCCTCTGCAAACCTTAAAGTGCTACATAAATGTTAACTGTTATTATTATTATTATAAGGCCAGAGGGTTGGATTGAATCTAATAAAATGCAATTCAGCAGGGAAAAAAAGTCTTGGATTTGGGTACAAAAAAAGTTATCTTCACAAATATAATCTGGAGGAGGCATAATTAGAAATGGCCTAGGGTTTTTTGTGACAGCTTCAAGGTCCATATGGTTCTGTGGTAAAATACAATAGTAAAAAAGCTGATATGACCTTAGGCTGCATTAGGAAGACATCTAACTTCCAGAAATAGGTCTGAGAGAGATCGCCACTGTACTCTGCCCTCATAATTAGTAACTCTTCTGGAGGACTGTGTTTAGGTCTGGAAACCATACATAGCTTATACATTGATATACAAAGAATCTCAAGAAGAAGACAACCAGGATGACCAAGTACCTTAAATCTATGTCATAGGAGGAACAGTTAAAAGGAACTGGTGATGTTTAACCTTAAGAAGAGAAGACCCATGAGGCATGGAGGGAATGTGTGATAACTAACATTATCTATCTATCTATCTATCTATCTATCTATCTATCTATCTATCTATCTATCTAATATATATTTATATCTATTTATATTATATTTATATAACATATAAATATATATTATATATTTACATATATATGTATCTATGTATCTGTCTGTCTGTCTATCTGTCTTTATGTATGTATATTTGATATGCTGTCATAAGGAGGAGGTTCTGTTTGAAGCCACAGGGCAGAACCAGGAGCAATGAATGAAAGTTAACAAGAAACGAATTTGAACTTAATGTCAGGGGGGGAAATAAAACAAAAAACAAACAAAATGAAATGAACAACAAAAAAATGAGGAGGAGCAGCAACAGAAACAACTTCCTAACATATGGAGCTATCCCAAAATGGAATGGGTTGCTTAAGGGTGTAGTGGGTTCCCCCTTCATGGAAATCTTCAAACAGACATTGAACCATCATTTGTTATGCATGATTCCTTCTGAAAATGGAGTGAACCAGATGACTGCTGAGGTCTCTTCCAACTCTCAAATTCAAAATTCTGTCATTAAATGTTAAAACCTTAGACTAGATATACAGATCTGAACACAAAACTGCAAATGCTGTCTGATGAAGGAAAATACAGTGGGACTTTTATCTCTCTATTCCCAGAAGCCCCTCCTAATGGACCCCAAGATTTCATTACCTTTTCTTTTTGATGTTCCATCACTCTGCCAACTCATATTGAGCTTTCACTAATGTTCCAAGATGATTTTTAAAACAACTCTACATATGTCTTCCCATCTTGGTCATGTGAAGTTGATTTTTGGTAACCAAGTGCAAGGCTTAGAATTTATTTCTATTGAATTCCGTCTTAATAGATTCAATGCATTGTATCCTGTCATGATCCTCCACTGTATTACTTATCCCTCCCAGGTTGTGTTATCTAAAAATTTGATGAGTGTACTATTTATGCCTTTATCAAAGTCATTTAAAAATGTTAAACATCACAGGGCCAAGCACAGAATTATTACTCCACTGGAACCTCCTGTCATAGCTAATGTAATAACACCTTTTTAATATTAACTTAATTTAATATTAAAATTAATTTAATATTAATATTAATAATAATAGCACCTTCTCTTCAATTGGAAGTCAAAGAAAATTTCCTAAAGCATTGACAGGTAAATAGTATGTGTCTACTAGACAAAATACTAAGCTCATTAGCAAAAACCAAAGAAAGAAGAAACTGACTTAGATCAGGAAATAAGCTGATTTAAACTGTCCTTTCTTTCCAATAAAAACCATCTTCACTTGAAAAGAAAATTGGATATATCTATTTCCCTTCTTTCCACCCCAGAAAACAAAAATGTGAATCATGCTTCTATATATTTTTCTATAGCTTACCTTTTTATTGAACTTGTTTTTAAATTTTAGTTTCAGGTTATGTAATAGCTAGTATTTTCTTTGATGAGCACACCTTCATATATAACACTATCTCATCCTTCTCTCATCACCTACCCCTTTTACCTAACCTATTTCTTTTGAATAAGGTATATCCACCCAGAGTTATAAATCAGTCATGGGTTGCATTGCAGCATTCCTCATTGATATTAAGGTTGTTTGTCCTTCTTGTGTTTGGACTTCTGGTTCATCTTGTTTCTTGTTTAGACTTTGGGCATTTGTGTTTAGAGAATTTAGGATGAGTTTTTACTATTGACTTTTCCCTTGGGTTTTGTCTCCTGTCAATGTTAGATCATAAGGTAGAGTATGTTCTAACATAGAATATCGAATTTTAGTGCTAGACAAAACCCTTGACCATAGATGTTGGGTAGCTAGGTGATGCAGTGGATAAAGTACTGGCCATGAAATAAGGAAGACTCACCTTCTTGAGTTCAACATTGATATAGATTAAAATAGCTTAGTCAAACATTAACAATTACTTCTTAATTCTAATTAGTCTCACCAGTTCTGTATCTATCTGATTGTATGGTTGTCTAATCCATATTTTTCCATTTTCTTGAGAATACTGTGTACTACTTTATCAAAAGGATTGCTAAAATTTATACAAATATATTCATATCATTTCCCTCAACTAATATTTTAGTAATATTTCACAAAATGGAAATAGGATTAGTCTGGCATCACCTGTTCTTGGTGAAGCCATGACGGTTCCTTGTAATAGTAGGTTTCCTTTATAGATGTTAGTCAACATCATTTGTTCTAAAATTTTCTCTGGAATAAAAGTCAAGTTCACTGACCTAATTTGCACACTTTCTTCTCTTTCCTTTTTTGAAAATTATTACATTTTTCTTTCCACAGTCTCCTGTTGCCTCTTCTGTTTTCCATGATCTTTCAAATATTATTGAGTGGCTTGTCAATCCCCCCCTGCATTTCTTCCAGCATCTGAGGATATAGTTCATCTGGACCAGATGACTTGAATTCTCCAAAGACAGTTTGGTGCCCTCTTATGCCCTCCTTATTTATCTTGATGATTAACTGCTTGGTGGTCATTCTTGTTCTGTCATTTATAGTTTAAAGAGGAATCTCTTTTGTGGAGGAAAGAGAAACAAAATGACAAACAGTTCAGCCTTCCTTCTGTCATCAGACATCATCATCTCATTCATTTTAGGCAAGATCCTATAGAATCTTTGTTTCTTTTCTCTAGTTTTGAAAAAGAAAAAGAAGTCCCCTTTTCTTTCCTGAACTTACAATTCTCAGCTCATTCTAAGTTTTGGAGCTTCTGGCATAATTTTTATAGGACCATGCCATTCCCTCTATTATTTAAACTTGTTTCTAATATACCTATATATCTATATCTGTATCTATATATATACACACATATATACACATATATGTACATACATATATATGTATATACATATATATGTATATATATATGTATACATATTTTAAATTTAAGTTGATTGGTGGTTCCCTGTGCATTCACAATTATCTCTTTTTTAAAAAAATTTTTTTAAAGCAATTGGGGTTAAGTAACGTGCTCAAGGCTACATCGCTAGTTATTTCTTTATGTGTGGCTGCTAATTTTCTGAGGCCAAACTGATCCCGGGTCCTCCTGACTCCAGGGCCAATGCTCTTACTCACTGAGACACCTAGCTGCCCCTACAACTGTCTCTTTAAACAAATCCCATCATATCTTGGTTTCCTCAGAAATTCATTCTTGAACATTTTCCATTCTTCTTAAGGTGACTTCCATTAAGGTATTTTAGTCCATAAGAGCTGACCTAGTTTTCTTCTGAACCCCTTGAAATTTATTTTTCTTAATGCCAGGACTATTCCCAGCTTTCATCTTATCTATCCTAATCTCTAGTATAGAGAGTTCACTTGGCTCCAAGTTCCCATTATTTTCACTTCAACATCTGGTTCCTGTTGGTTAGAGTTAGATCTAGAATAAAATCCCCTCTTATTTATTTCTTCATTTCTTATAGGGACTAATAAATGGAAGTTCTGTTCTAAAATTTTGTAGAAAGGAATTTCCTTTTGTAGGAATTTGTTGCTTTGTTTTTAACAAAGAGTGAGTAAACTCCAGCAGATATCTGGATAATTTCAACACCCATCATCACTATATCATGACTTTATGCTTCCTGAACTCAGCTATATTTAAAAAATATATTTCTATCCAATGACAAAATCACTTCTGTTTCTCCCTCCTTTGTACTTTACTTAAATCATCTCTGTCATGCTTCACACTCTGTTCCTTCCTCTTCTCTCTTGTATCTCCTCACATGAGTATATATAGAGGGACTGTACCATGTGATTTCATTGGTATAATGATCTTCCCAGTGAGGAAATTGCCTCTATGAATGCCATTATCATCTTCTCTTCAAATGGTGGTCAAAAGAAGCTCCCTAAATCACTGACAGGTAAGTAATATGTGTCGACTGGACAGAATGCTAAGCTCATTAGCCAAAACCAATGAAAGAAAAAGTGACTTAGACCAGGAAATAAGCTGGTGTAAATTGTACTTTCTGCCCAATAAAAATGATATGCATTTGAAAATAAAATTAAATATATCTATTTCCCTTCTTTCAACCCCAGAAAACAAATATGTGATTTATGCTTCTATATATTTTCTATAGTTTGCATTTTTATTGAACTTGTTTTTAAAGTTTAGTTTCAGGTTAAGTAATAGCTAGTATCTTCTTTGATGAGCAAACCTTTTTCATATATAATGCTACCTTATCCTACCCTCACCACCCACCCCTTTTAACCTAACCTATTTCTTTTGAATGAGGTATATCCACCCAGAGTTATAAATCAGTCACGGGTTGCATTGCAGCATTCTTCATTGATATTATTAAGGTTGTTTGTCCTTCTCGTGTTTGGACTTCTGGTTCATCTTGTTTCTTGTTTAGACTTTGGACGTTTGTGTTTAGAGAATTTAGGATGAGTTTTACTATGGACTTTTCCCTTGGGTTTTGTCTCCTGTTAATGTTAGACTATAAGGCAGAATATAGTAGACCATAGAATATCGAATTTTAGTGCTAGACAAAACCCTTGCCCATAGATGTTGGGCAGCTAGGTGGTGCAATCAAGAGAGTGCTTAAGAGTCACAGAGAGTTAGACAAGACTGAAACAACTGAACAATAACATTGAAGATTAGAGCAACAGAGGATCTTGCATTTAGCCCACTCTCTTTTTAAAAGTTAGGAAGCTAAGGCCTAGAGAAGGAATTTGACTTGCCTATGGTAATGCACTTCATTAGTGGTTAAAGCTTTAACCTAGGTCTTCTGCCTCTCAATTCAATGCTTTTCCTCACTATATCTTACCCTGTCATGGTATATTGTTATCAATTTTTAATTTAGTATAATTATCATAATTGTCAAGTATTTTTATCTTGTCTCATGAACTATACTTGCTGCAAGGTCTAAGTAGTCATGGATTCTCTTAAGTTTCATTGCAACATATCTTGTGCCTAGCACAGAGCTTTGCATCCAAACCAAATTTTGGTCAGGACTTATTGTCATACAAAGAATATTTGTAAAAGCTGTAGGAGGAAGTTGCTTCCTTTGCACATTCTTAACATTTAATAAAACTTGTATATTTACCAAATTCAAATTGTTCAGTTTTCTTCCATAATTTGGACTTCTAAAAGTTAATTTAACCTTTTATTTCCCCATGTTCTGGACATATGGACAGCTAGGTGGTACAGTGAATAAAGTGCCAGGTCTGGAATCAGGGAAACTCATCTTTCTGAGTTCATATATGGACTCAGAAATGTACTACTATCTGTGTGACCCTGGACAAGTCACTCAATCCTGTTTGCCTTAGTTTTCTCATCTCTAAAATAAGCTGGAGAAGGAAATGGCAAACCACTTCAGTATCTTTCCCAAGAAAACTCCTTAAGGGGTCATGAAGACTCAGAAATAACTGAAACAACTGAACAAGAGCATTCCAAAATACACCCTCAATTTATTTCTTTACTTGCCTCACCATTCCAGTCACATACCACTCTAATTCCTGGCCTCTGATCTGGCATATGCTCAACTCTGTTCTGTGCCTTTCCAAATTCACATTATCTTTCAAGGCCCCACTTAAGTTATAGATCCTCTATGAAGTTTGTCCTCAATTCATGAACAAGGCTATGTGATCTGGAGTCATAGGACCAGATTCAAATCCTATCTCTACCATTTACTAGTTATGAACCATGAGCAAAATACAATCTCTATAGATCTCAGTTTTGTCCACGTGCAACGAGTAGGCTGGAAACAATGATCATCTCTAAGCTCCCTTTAAATTCTAAATATAAAGCCCTGTGATTTAACTACAGTTGTCAAGGACCTTTACTTTATCTGACCTCCTGTAGCATTTATTACCCTTGCATTTCATTACTTATTATTTTGTAATATTATTTGTGAGTTGCCATAGTCAAAAGTAATTTATCACCTTGTGTCCAATCGATGACAAGTACTTCTGAGCTTAGTTTAGTTAGTCTTTAGACAACATATATATTACACATTGTCAGGCCCATGCTTGAAATCTTTCTGATGGGCAGAACCTGCCTGTACTTGTACTATGTAGGCTTAGCCTTTGAGAACTATGGGTCATATCCAAGACATGATGCACCAGAGAAGAAGTTGGTTGTGCAAGATCTTTCTCTATAATGCTGTTGAAACTGCAGTCAATGTCTTCTACTTAATATATAATGCAAATAGTGATAAAGACTGATAAAGACAATGATGATGACATTGATAATGATGTTATAATGATAATGTACTTATACTATATCATAGCACATTTAGATATAGAAGTTATCAATCCTATGCATGGGTTTCATATTACTTTTTGTGAACAGTATTTTCAGTTCTTAGTCTCACAACACTATATTGCTAAAAATGCTCATGATAACCATCAGAAATAAGTTCACCCTCAAGCCTAGATCCTTTGCAAAAAAAGGCATGAAATCAAGGAAATACTAAAATCTGAAAAGGGGAAAGATGTATTTAAAACATAAGAGGCATTGAAAATCAGCACAACTCAAATTTTAGGAGCCATCCCTAATAATGAAATGAATAGCAGAAATAATGCTGATGATTCAAATGGTTTTAATGAGGAGACAGATTTACTTGGACTGGAATTTTGCAAAAGCTTTTTTTTTAATTTGATGGAGCAAATCCAACTAATAGATAAACTATACCAACTGAGTAATTAAAATTGTTGTTATATTCTATAACTATCATGGATAAATATATTTTCTCACAATATTTGAAGAAGGCATAAAAAGTTTAAGGCTTTAACAAAACTATATGTACAGGAGCCCTTATTACCATAAGTACTATATGGGGAAAAGTAGAGTTATTCAGAAAAACTCCTAATGGACAGATGTCAAACATCACTATGGAGGAAGCAAACTGAGAGAGCTTAAAAGAAACAAAAAAGAGCAACATGGAACAAGAGTATATCTGAAATTTTGGATTACTTAAATCAACAATTGAAAGCAAAATGCAAACTGTTAAGATTATAAAGGAATTCAATGTAGTGTAAAGAGCAATTAAGGCATCAGAGGAGAGAGTGAACCCATGAAAAAAGGAAGATGTGGAAAATTTTGGATCATTTATATGGTCAGAAATAAGGCCAACACAACAGAAATAAAAACTGTATTAAAGGAGAAAGAGACAACTTTGATTTCATAACGAAGGAACAATAAAAGGAGTTTCCTGAAACCTTGCAAAAATTTAAAGCAATAAGGCTAGATAAGATCTATAACTGTTGGGTTCACAATGGTGCATGGACAACTGGCAATGCCCAAGTTTCCTTTTAAATATAAATCTAACATGTCTACCTTTCTTAAAGAAGAAATTTCATACTGTTGTTCCAAAGATGGACATACCAGTAATCCTTCCAAATATAGGTCAATTAATGTTTCTTTATTTTATACAAAAGTTTCACAGATGGTATCAATGGTTTTTCATCTATAAATACAAGAAAAACAATATAGTGATGAGAGAAAAAATGCACGTCCCCCAAAATTTCCAGGAGTATAAAGATTAACTTATGATCAACTCTGTAGTTGAGCAAGTTGCTCTAAAGTATCTATGCTTCCTTTATTTATTATTGGAATGTCCTTGACTCAGTTTTGCCCTTGTGGTTTTTTTTTACATACTGAAAATATTCTAAATAGACCCATATAGATTGAGAATTCTAAAGTAGTTTACAAAGAAAACTGTTTCCCATTTAAAATGTGTCACCGACATAATAATGTCAGGAACAATTTATGTAAAATGTGACATTTCTCAGGAAGCTGGGTTTAATTCATTATGTTCCTTACACCCATTATTTCTATGTAAAACTAAGTATGACTTTCAAATTAACGAAAGTAGTGAACCAAAACATACTTTAATCATTTGATACACATGCATGACATCAAGCTTTATGGTTCCACAAAAAATACATTAAAATGCCTTCATCCAATTAAATAAATCTCTAATGATATCAAATTTTCATATGGATTTCCTAAGTGTGAAATTCTTAATATACCCTTAGGAAAGATAAAGACTGAAGGATATGAGTGGGAATCTAGAGGTCATGTTGTACCAATAAATAAAAGTGATATGTTCAAAATGGTCTCCTTCAGTCAAGAAACATCAAGCATAATAATATAAAAAAGAAGAATAAATGTATTTGAGACTGAAATTAATGCTGAAAAGGAAAATTAGGTAATATCAATTAATTTCTAGGTGCTGCCAGTATTATTGTACAATTTCAAAACTATAAAATGGACGTTAAGAGTTTTGCTAGGTATCCTAGCAAAAATCTATACAATATTAATGAAACACAGAGTATTTCATCCTAATGCATCTATGGGATGATCACTTCCTCACTGAAATAGAAGATTAATAGATATTCTCTGGACACTCTATAAACAGATCAAAGTCCTACAGAAAATCTTTGGGAACCAGATGTAATGTCATCATGAAAAAATGAAAGTTGATAACATAAGCATGCCACTGGATTTGTTAAATATAACCAAAAATGGCTTGCCTCTATATGGAATCTATGGCATAACTAAGAATGGAGTCAAAGGACCTTCTGTGGGAGACATACTCATGACCTTAGTTAATAAAATCTTTTAAAATTAATTTTTAGTTTAGTTTCAGTTAACAAGATTCAATTCTATAGTTCCTTGATTTTCAAATTTTCTTTACTTCCCTCCCCCCTCCCCCCACAACAGGATATAGTCCAGTATAGGATCTGCAAATATATTCATATTAGACATTATTCCAATTACAAAGGTGTATTGTACTAGGTGAGATGGGAGATGGTAAAGAAGAAATAAAACCAAACCATGAAAAGAAAAATATAATTTAGTTTGCTTCCATCAGGATTCAGGCTCAGTTCTTTCTAGTTATATCTCTGGATGGCACATTTCTCTTTCTTAAGTCTTTCAGGATTGACTTATATCACTGAATTCCTGAAAAGAGTCCAGTCTGTCATAATTGGTCATCACAGATATGGTGTGTCTGTGATTGTATACAAATTTCTTCTGATTCTACTCTTCTCGCCCAGCATCAGTTTGTATAAGTCTCTCCAGGTAATTATGAAATCTGTCACCTCCTCATTTCTTATAGCACAATAATATTCCATTACATTCATATACTACAACTTGTTTAGCCATTCCCCAATTGATGGGCACCCCTTTATTTTCCAATTCTTTGCAACCACAAAAAGGGCTGCTATAAATATTTTTGTACATTTGGGTCTTCCTCCCTCTTCTATGATCTCTTTGGGATATAATCCTAGAAGTGGTATTGTTGGGTCAAAGGCTATGAAATTATTTATAGTCATTTGGGAATAATTCCAGATTGCTCTCCAGAATGGTTGGATAAGTTCACAACTCCACCAGCTATGTATTAGGGTTCCAATTTGTCCACATCCTCTCCAGCATTTGTCACTTTCTTGTTTTGTCATCTTAGCCAATCTGACTGGAGAGTTGTGGTATCTCAGAGTTGTTTTGATTTGCATTTCTCTAATCAATAGTGATTTAGAGCATTTCTTCACTAGGGGCCCAACTCTCCTACCTGGCTCCAATGACCCTTCCAGTCCCTTTGTGAGATGAAGGCGAGATGACTGCAATTAGTCCTTGGTAAGTCTGCAGGCTGGGACTTTTTCTCTCTCTGGTGTAATCTGCTTGTCTGCTCTTAGGTCTGAAATGTGCAGACCCCACACGCTCTGCTCTTGTCCTGTCTGGACACACTGGGCAACCTCCTGGGCTGGACTCTGCCACGCTCCATCTTCCAGTGGTCTCCGTCACTCCGGAATCTGCTCAGATTCACCCTTTGAGACTTAGTGACCGAGGAGCTCGGCCAGGTTACTGCTTCCTTTCTGCCATCTTGGCTCCTCTCAGTCAATAAAATCTTGAACCAAAAAACACCAAACAGATGGATGAGTTATATGGATTTGTTGGTGGAAATGGAGGAATTTATGATGGCATTAAATAAAATAATAAATCAAGCTCTGATTGCCTTTTCAATTTCTGAAATGTCAATGCTCATTCTGGAAATTTAACCACAGGCTTCATTGAACTAGGTTAAGCTGACTCCATCATACTCCACAGTATATCTAATAATTATGAAGCTCTTACCACAAATTGACATTTCCCTTACTGTAAGTGCCATGTATTTTTGTTGGTTCTACCTTCTGGGAGAGGGTGGACTATTACAGAAAACTGTTTGTGAAATCCTGATTATTGCTTTTTGATGTTTTCTTGAAGAGTATACTTGATGCATATGTATATCATTCCTATAATGAGTTTGTAGATATAGAAACAAAGATAAATATAGATTGATAGATGCTGATGTCTCCTTTGCCACTTCCCCCTTTGATATCATCCATATATTTCTATTCTTTTGGAATTTTCTACTCTGAAAACTTGAAAAGCAATTCTTTAGTGATGTTAAAATTCTGTTGCCTTATGTAAGACTGAAAGCCATTCCCCAGTGAATAAATAGTCAAAGGACAGGAACAAACAGTTCTCAATAAGAAGTGAAAACTATTAGTAATCATATAAACGAATGCTCTAAATCACCAAGAAAAATGCAGATAAAACAATACTATTTGCTACTTCAGACCCTGAAAATTGGTAAAATTGACAAAAGATGGGCATAGCTAGTGCTGGAGGGCTTTGAGAAGATAGGAACACCAGTGGTGGTATGAATCGGGACACCAGTTTTGGAAAGCAATTTAGAATTATGAAAACAAAGTGATTAAATTGTTATGTCATTTGACCCAAAGATTCCATTTCTAGTGTTATGCTCTGAGAAGGCCATTGATAAGAAAACCCAATATGTCCCCAAAATATTTATATTACCACTTTCTGTGATAACAAAGAATTGGAAATAAAGTAGATGCCCATTGTTTAATAAATGACCATATTTTTGTTCAGAAATAGAATGGAATGTTACTGTGCTGTGAGAAATGATGAATGTGATGGATATAATAAATTATGAACAGATCTACATGAAGTGTGCAGAGGGAAGTAAAAAAAGCCAAGAAAACACTATATGCGATAACTATATAATGTAAATGGAAAGAATAACCAGAAAAGCAAATCAAAAGTAAATATTGCAAAATTATAAAAACAAGGATGGCTTGAAATAGGAGCTATGGAAAAATACCCACTTCATTCCCTTGCAGAGGTAGGAAGTCCACCAGTGTTCTACACTGCATATATTTTCAGACTTTTGGAAATATTTGTCAGTTATGCTGATTTTCCCTTATCATTTTTCATTCACCTTTAAAAATGCTATTTGATATATGGGGTGACTCACTAGGAGGGGAGAGAAGATAATCCGGGGGGGGGGGATTATGGCAATACTAAAAAGATGTCAGCAAAATGTATTTAAAATAATTTCTTGTTGCCTCCACAAAGTATGTTAGTGCTCATCTATAATTCCTGCTGTTGGATGAGACAGGCTCATTAACTGCTTTAACTCAGGATTATAGTAGGACTATAGTAGGGCTAAAGCAGATCTTGGAGAGGGAGGTGTGGAACAGAGACCTGACAGATGGCAAATCTAGAACTCAAATGCAGATCTTATATTTCCATATCCAATACATTTCCCCCTGGCCCACACTGCCTTCTCTGTATAGTGTAGTATAGCTGGACACACAATAGGTACTCAGTACAGCCAGACACACAGTAGGTATTTGGTAAGGTCTTCTTACATTTATTTGACAGAGATATCCATCTATAAGTCAGTCACTACATGAAGAACAGTGAATAAGTCATTCTAGGAAAGGTCTTTCTGATTCATGATGCCTTTTTCTTCTCCATCTCCAGGGTCCCTGCTGGGTAATTGCAGATGGCATGTTTACACTTTATGACATGAATTATTTCATTCATCTACTATCTTGATAATGTGTTAAACCAAAACCTCCTTAATCCAAGGCAATTAATGTCATATTATTGCCCACATTGTGATCTGAAGGGGAAGCTTATTTGTGCATGAGAAACACAGAAAAAAGAGGGAAAGAAAAGGAAAAGTGAGGAGGCTGGAGGCATATAAAGCATTGGACAAAACTAGGGCTACCTCACAAAAGTGTCAGATGCATGCTGTTTAACTGATTACCAACTCAGTAAGGTAGAAAGAACATTGGAGTGGGAAGTAGGAGACCTGCATTCCTACCATGGGCTTGTTGTATGACCTTGAAAAAGCAACTTAATGTCATTAGACCTTTTCTGCAGGATGTCTCAACTAGACTAAGCTCCCTAATCATGAACTTAAATGCAATCTTCAAATATGAGAGCTGTAAGGTACTTCAGGGACTAAACCAAAATCCTACATGGAATATGAATTTCTCTAATAGCATTCCTAAACAAGGGGATATCTCATCTCTACTGGAAGAAATCATCAGCAAGAAACAAACACATCAGCCATGTCTCACAGCATACTCCACATTCTGCACCTAAAGTCTATTTTTGTTTATCCTTAGTTTTCAAAGAAGACCAATGATATCGTGGGGTGAAGTCTTGACTTGTGCGTGAATTGAATTTAAGTAAAGCAGAATTGCACAGAATCTTCAGCCTCACTCTCTCTTCCAAAGTCATTGAAGACTGCAGGCAAGTGGCAAGTGGCAAGACAAAAGTCACGATGATTGGTGAGGCCAAGTAATGCAGTGGATGACCTTGGTGTCTTCTCTGTTGAGTACAATGGACCTTGCTTTGAAGCAAATAGTTAATTGATTCCTGTGTTGATTTGAGTTTTGGTATATTTCACTGTTCTTGTTATTACTGTTTTTCCTTTACATTATTGTGGCCAACGTTAAAATTGTTTATGCAGCTAGTTGGCATAGTTTATAGAGCATTGGACTGTTTGAATCTCCCATCAATCACTAGCTATTTGACCTGGACAAATCACTCAGTTCTCTCAGCACTGGTTTCCTCTTCTGTAAAATTGGGATGATGATAACATTTACTTCATGGGGTTATTGTGAGGATCAAAAGAGGCAACATGTAAATCTTATAAACCTGAAAGCACTACATGTACACACATACACATACATAAATATGTGTGTATGTATATGGAAGAGCTCCATTTGGGCAGTGGACTGCTGTGAGATGAAGGGAAGCTTAAGAGTGGAGACTATAAATACTTGAATTTGTGAAATCCTTGTCCATTGAATGATGAGTGGATGAATGATGAACTAAGGGAGGAAATGAACAAGAATTATGGAAGATGGTTAGACATGGAGGCATTGAAATCTATATTGTTATTATTTAGTCATTTCCCATCATGCCCAACTCTTCCTGACCCCATATGGGGTTTTCTTGGCAAAAACACTGGAGTACTTTGCCATTTCTTTTTCCAGATCATTATACAGATGAGGAAACAGAGGTAACCATGGTTAAGTGACTTGTAAAGAGTCACACACTATTCCTTAATGAATCTCTGATCTGAGCTTTTTAGGCATTCCCTTCAATGAAACTGATTGCCACCCACTCATACTTTCTGATCCTATATGAATATTTTCTATGTACCAGCTGTAGGTAAGAAGTCTAACACTGAATTCTTACTTATAAAGAGAGCCTCCAGCAAGTTGACAGAAAAATAAACAAATGAATGGATTAATAGTAAATAATACATCAATCAAAACTGAAAAATTAAATCTGTTGAGGTTTGACTGTGCCTGGTTTAGAGATGGATAAAGTGAATTCCTGGAGGCTACTCTCTTTTCATAGAGTCAGACTGGGAAACTAAAATGACATCCAAAAGTTTAAATGAGGTTTTGTCACCTTCCTCTCCCCAAGTGTTTTATTTTCTAACATTTGCCATTCTTACTAACAATTTCTACAACCTAAAGAACATTATTAGCTATTTGAGTCACTTTTACTGAAAATCCACTAAGTTGGCTTTGTACTTTCCCTTCCTCTGTTTTCCTGGTTAGGGTATTTCTCTCTGCCTTATGCCATTACTTTAATTCTGTACAGGTGATTCTCTTATCCTCTGTCTAGTCTTTAGATGCAGGGTGGGTGGAAGGAAGGAAAGAAGGAAGGAAGGAAGGAAGGAAGGAAGGGAGGGAGGGAGGGAGGGAGGGAGGAAGGAAGGAAGAGAGAAAAGATGGAAGGAGAAGGGAGAGAAAAAAAAAGAAGGAAAGAGGGAAAGGAACAGGGAAGAAGGAAGGAAAAAATAGTTATTTAGGACATATGTTCCAAACACTGTGCTAAGCACCATGTAAATATTATAATATAACTACATGGTGGTTAGTTCCTATTATTGCTTCCATTCACAGTCAAAGAAACTGAGGCAACAGATTAAATGACTTGAATAGAGTCACACAACTATTAAGTTTCTGGGGCAGATTTTAACTCAGGTCTTCTTGTGTCCATAGTCAATGCTTTATCCATTGCACCACTTGGCTAATAATTAACAAAGCAGGGACTTGAAACCAAGTTTCCTGACTCTGATTCCAGTCATCTTTCCATGATTCCATGCTACAGAGAGGGACCTAAGTCATTGAGAAATCATGCTGTTGCCTTTCAAAAGAAAACTATGCATTTTAAACACAGCCTTATTAACAATGCAATGGCCTTATATTTAGAGATGCTTTGTCTTGTAAAGTGTTTATTTCCTATAAAATCTGCTGATTTAGTCATAGCATTAAATGGTAGCAGTGATAGAACTTCAACAAAATATATAGAGTTATTTTGTCTGGATGCCCCACCTCCTTAACAAATAGTTATGGGAAAACCTCTTTAAAAATCTCTGAATAGCACAATACAGAACTTAGTTAAAAGAAAATATGGCCAATGGATTCTCAGAAAAGTATAAAAGTCATCATTGAAAGAAGAAATGACTTGAGAGGCAGCTTAGTGTAACAGAACACTTACACCTGTTGGCTCAGGTAGATTAGAGTTCTAATCCTATTTCAAATTATTTGATATCACCTTGTGAAGTCTCAGTTGCCTCATCAGCAAAATGTGGATAATTCCCTTAAAACCTATTATACAGCGTTGTTGTGAGACTCAAATACAATGATGTAAAATACATTGCAAACCTTAATCCACTAGAGAAATGCCTGCTGTCATTATTATTATCATCATTGTTATACTTCTATTCAGGTTGTCATTTGTAAGCTTAGGGTACAGTGGTTATTATATTTTATTAGTTTATTATCAATGAGAGCTACGTGTTTGTTGCCTTGAATGTAGAATATGATGGTGGGTGGACCTGGGAAAGACTTTAGCATCCTTAAAACTCAACATGGGGGACATATAATGCAATTATTACTACCCCTATTTTAAAGATGAAGAAATTGAAGTTCTAAGAAGCTAAGGCCACATTGTTTCAAAAGTAAATGTTTGCGTTTATTGTTTCAGTTTTCTCCATGTTTTCTGCTTCTCCTACATAAAAGAACTCTGACCCCAAACTTCCCCATACATTATTCTGTTAGCCTCATAATGTTTCAGTGCTCTTGTATATCCTCCATATTGTTTGTTTTCAAAGGCATAATATATATAATTGTGTTTTCCCTTTACGTTTAGGGTTAAAATTAAATTGAAATGATTGTAAAAATATTATGATCCTTTTCTAAGAATAATGCTTTTTAAATGAATTAATAAAATTCATTGATTATAATTATATGTATTATATGTATATATATACATATATAAAACCTCTGGGATGATCTCTAAGAACAGTTCCAGATGGAATCCTGTCCTGCTATGTGATCTTTGAAATAGATGGTTCGTGTGTATCCTCAATTTTTCCCCTTTTGCAGAGCAACTCTTACCTTGAAGTCCATCAGAGACCTAATGACTTTTCCTGTTATGCTCAATTGATCTTAGATCATTCCTTCTTACTTTCTCTTAGCTCCCACTATTAACTCCCCCATCCTTTCTAAATATAAGTGAGTCCCAGATAAACTGAATCTTGTGTCTTATAATCACAGTTTCAGAGTTAGAACAGATCTCAGCAGGAATCTAGGCCAACCCATTCTCAAAATGAATCCCTTATTACAATACACTTAAAAAAACATCATCCAGCTTCGATTTGAATTCCAGAAACAGGAAACTCCCTATTTCCCAAAGCAACCTATTCTACTTTTAGTCAGGGCTAATTGTTGGGATTTTTTTCCAACCAATTCTATATTTGTTGCTTTGCAATATCCATTGCTTCTTCCTGGTTCTGTACTTTGATAATAAACTAAGAAAAATTTATCATTTTCCCCACATAATAACCTTTTAAATATGCAATGACAGTTGTCATGTCTTTCCCCTTGTAGATGGTCACTAACCTTTCTAAATTGTGGTGCACAAAACTGAACACAATATGCTAAATGTTTTCTGACCAGAATGTAGTTACACTCATCACCCAAGCCTGGGAAGTTATGCCTCTCTTAATCTATTTCAGGATCTGAGTGTTTGGTTTCTTTTGTTGTTGTTGTGGTTTTACCAAGATCCCTCACAGGTCACTTGGACCATAGCAGACCCCAGCATGCATGCTGTTATTTGCACAGTTCTTTAAGAATTTCAAGACTCGGTGGGGGGGAGGGGTTAAGATGGCAGAGTAGTAACATCATTTCTGAGCAGGTCCAGCTCCCACCAATTCCAAATACATGTAAGACTCTGAACAAACTCTGGAGAGTTTGACAGAGAAACTAACCTCCCACTGAGGACAGCCCAGCAGCCCAGCAGGGAGTGGCCAGCTCAGCACTCTGGGAGCTAAGCCCAGGCCCACCTGAGTTGTGAGCCCCAGGGCAGCCAGACCAGCAGCCAGCAGGAGGGACTTCAGAACACCAGTAGCTGTGGTGTTTCCAGAATTACCAAAACATAGACGCCAAGGAACAAAGTGGTATGTTAGTTCAGTATGGACTTTGGGACTCATTAGTTGGGGGAGTGTGTTGGCCTCTTTCCCTGGGGCCATAAAGCCACTGAGATGCTTCAGTTCTTGTCCTGCAGACTGTAGAAGGACCAGGCAATCAGTCTTGGGGGGTAATTGCTGTTGCTTTAACCTTCTTGGATCTGGATTGTGGTCTTGGGTAGAGGTCTTGGGGTGTGTGGCCAGCTTGCCAGAACATGTGGAGGCTTCAGAGAGGGCAACCGACTAATACCTCTGGCAGTCAAGAAAACTCCAACATATGGGTCTGAAGCTCCCCTGGCTGGTGGCAGAGTCCTACTGTGGCAACAAGCCCCAAAGTCAAGTAACTAAGTGGCAACATGCCTAGGGAAAGGAAACAAAATAAACAGAAAAATTCAACATTAGACTCCAAATATGGGGGCAAAAGGCAACAAAGCATGAAACAGGAGGAGGACTGTGAGGTCAGAACTTCTGCACCAGCAGCCCCAAATGAAAATATAAACTTGTTACAGGCCGTAGAGGACCTTGAAAAGCAGATAAGAGAAGTGGATGAAAAATTGGGAAGAGAAATGAGAAAGATGCAAGAAAAGTATGAAATGAGAGTCAACAGCCTGACTGAGGAAAATAACAGCTTAAAAATAGACTAATTTATATGGCAAAAGAGGCTCAAAAAAGCAATGAGGAGAAGAATGCCTTAAAAAGCCAAATTTGCTAGATCGAAAAAGAATCTCAAAAGCTCACTGAGGAGAATCATTCTTTCAGAATTAGACTGGAGCAATATGGAAGCTAGTGAGTTTATGAGAAATCAGGATGATGTTAAGCAGATCAAAACAAATGAAAGAATAGAAGGCAATGTGAAATATCTCATGGGATAAACCACTGATCTGGAAAATAGATTCAGGAGATCTAATATAAAAATTATTGGATAAATAAAAATTATTGAAAGCCACGATCAAAGAAAGAACCTAGAAATCATCCTTCAAGAAATTCTCAAGGAAAATTGCCCCGATGTTTTAGAACCAGAGGGCAAAATAGAGGTTGTATGAATCCACCAATTACCTTCTTAAAAAGATCCCCAAAAGAAAACTCCTAGGAATATTATAGCCAGGTTCCAGAATTCCCAGATCAAGGAGAAAATATTCCAATCATTCAGGAAGAAACAATTTGAATATTGTGGAAATGCAATCATGATAGCACAGGATCTGGCAGCTTCTACACTGAGGGATCGAAGTTCATGGAATATGATATTCCAGAGGGCAAAGGAGCTGGGATTAAAAACCAAGAATCACCTACCCAGCAAAACTAAGTATTGTGTTTTAGGGGAAAATATGGTCATTAAGTGGAATAGAGGACTTTCAAGCATTCTTGAGGAAAAAACCAGAGTTGAATAGAAAATTTGACATTCAGATACAAGAAGCAAGAGAAGCTTGAGAATGTAAACAGGGAAAAGAAACCATTATGAACTTATCAAAGTTGAAATATTTACATTCCTACATGGAAAAATGATAATTGTTAACTTATGAACCTTTTCTCAGTATGAAAATAGTTGAAAACAGGTATATGAGCATATGAATACATATGTGAATGTGTGTGTATATATGTTTACAGGTATACATAGATAGAGGCACAGGTAAAATTTAATAGGAGGGGTAATACTTAAAAGGTGAAATTAAGCGGTGAGAGAGGAATATAACAAGAGGAGATGGGGAGAGACAGAATGGGGTAAACTATCTCATATAGAAGAAGCAAGGGAAATGGTTACAAGGGAGGGGAAGAACAGGAAGGCAAAAAGGCAAAACCTTATTCTCATTTAATTTGGATCAGGCAGAGAATGACATGCATACTAAATGGGATATTATACCATACAGGAGCGTATGAAGAAAGGGGATGGGCAGGGTGATGGAAGGCAAGATGGGAGGGAAGAGGGGAAGGGAAGTTGGAAGCACCCACTTTGAAAAGAACAGGATCAAAGTGGGCAGTAGACCAAGTGGGAGGTGGGATAGGAAGGAGGAAACTATAGTCAGTCCTTTACAATTTATCTACTATGGTAATGTTCTGCATAGCTACACATGTACAACATATACTGAATTGCTTATCTTTCCAGTAAGGGTGGGTGACAGGGGAAGAAGGGAATGAAACTGGAATTCAAAGTTTTAAAATCAAATGTTTAAAAATATATAAATGCTATTATTAATACTATTTTACATATAATTGGGAAATAAGATATACAGGCATTGGGGCACAGAGATTCACATTGCACTCCTGAAAAACTCAAAGGGGGTATGGGAGAAGATATAAGGGAGAGCAGATGGGATGAGGGGATATCCTGTTGGTCTGCTATTCTGGGGTGAAGGGAAGGGGAAAATGGGGAAAAAGTGTAACTCAAAATCTGGCAGAAATGAATGATATAAACCAGAAGTTAATAAATCATTTGTTAAAAAAAAAAAGAATTTCAAAATTCAGGGGGCAGAAACAAAATAGCAGTGTAGAAGCTGGAAAAGTCCATGCACTCCACTCCCCACCCCATAACCACATCAAATAACTATAAAAATGACTCTAAACAAATTTTAGGGCTATAGAACCTACAAACTGACAGAGAGAAACAAACCTCTGACTGAAGACAACCCGACAGGCAGACAGGAAGTGTTCATCCCAGTCCACTGGGAGCAGAGCCCAGCCCCACATGAGCCCATGGTGTTAGGCTCAGGGTGTTCTGACCAGCTACTGTTAAAGGGATATAGGGAGAGTAGATAACCAGTAGCTGTGGTGGTTTTCAGAATTATCAAGCCATAAATGCCAAAGTGAAAGTGAGAGCTCAGTATAGACCTTAGGAACAGGGAGACTGGGAGTGTGGTCTGGCCTCTGCCCCTGGAGGGAGAAGTGGTTGAGGCATGGCATCCACAGCTGCCTATCTGCTTCAGAGCTCCTGGCTTACAGATTGTAGGAGGACCAAGCAGCCATTCTGAGGGGTAATCACTCTTGCTACAAACTGCTTGGATATGAATTGCTATACAGGGTGGAGGGCCTGGGGTATGTGACCAGTGAGCCAGAGCATGTGGAGGCTTCAGAGAGGGCAGCCAACTAATAGATCTGGAAGCTGAGAAAACCCCAGTGATTTGGGACAAAGCTCTCCTGTCTGGAAGCAGAGTTCTACTGTGGCAAAAAGCTTAAAAGTCAAGTAATTGAGTGGCAACATGAGCAAGCAAAGGAAGCAAAACAAGCACAACTTTGCTGAAATGCCTTGCTAGTAGAGAATGATAACAATAACTGGCATTTCTATAGTGCTTTCGATATGTTACCTCATTTAAAACTCAGACAGGTGCTGCAGTCCTTATTGTTGTAATCTTATATCTAGTACTACTGCTAGCCACACACAACACACACAAAAAGCACAACTTTGGATTTCTTTTTAGGGGACAAAAAGGATCAAAACATGGAACAGGAGGAAGACAATGAAGTCAGAAATCCTACGCCAAAAGCTTCCAAGAAAAATATGAACTGGTTACAGGCCACAGAGGAATTTAAGAAGGATCTGGAAAACCAGAAAAGAGAAGTGGAAGAAAAATTGGGAAAAGAAATGAGAATGATGCAAGAAAATCATGAAAAGAGAGTAAACAACCTGACTGAAGAAAATATCACCTTAAAAAATAGACTAACTCAAAGAGTTAGTTATTAGGCAAAAGAGACTCAAAAAGCAAATGAGGAGAAGAATGCCTTAACAAGCCAAATTTGCCAGATGGAAAAAGAATCTCAAAAGCTTACTGAAGAGAATAATTCCTTCAGAATTAGATTGGAGCAAATGGAAGCTAGTGACTTTATGAGAAATCAAGAAATTATTAAATAGATCCAAAAAATGACAAAATAGAAGGCAATGTGAAATATCTCATTGGACAAACCACTGATCTGGAGAATAGATCCAGGGGAGATAATTTTAAAACTATTGTACTACCTGAAAGCCATGATCAAAGAAAGGACCTAGAAATCATCCTTCAAGAAATTCTCAAGGAAAATTGACCTGATGTTTTAGAACCAGAGGGCAAAATAAAAGTTGAAAGAGTTAACTGATTACCTCCTGAAAAAGATCCCAAAAAGAAAACTCCTAGGAATATTATAGCCAGGTTCCAGAAGTCCCAGATCAAGGAGAAAATATTACAAGCAGCCAAGAAGAAAGAACTTTAATATTGTGGAAACACAATCAGAACAACACAGGACCTGGCAGCTTCTACATTGAGGGATTAATGGTCTTGGAATATAATATTCTAAAGGTCAAACATGCTGGGATTAAAACCAAGAATCATCTGCCCAGCAAAACTGAGTATCATTTTTCAGGGGAAAATATGGTCATTCAATGGAATAGAGGACTTTCAAGCATTCTTGATGAAAAAATCAGAGTTGAAATGAAAATTTGACAGTTAGATACAAGAAGGAAGAGAAGCATGAGAAGGTACACAGGGAAAAGAAATCATAAATAACTTATCAAAGTTGAACTATTTACATTCCTACATGGAAAACCAATAATTGTAACTTATGAAACTTGTCTAAGTAGGTGAATAGTTTAAGGCAATATAAATGTATGCATGTATGTGTATGTGTGTGTGTGTGTGTGTGTGTGTGTGTGTGTGTGTGTGTGTGTGCATAGGAGTGTATATGGGCATATAAATACATATGTGAGTGTGTGTATGTATGTGTACAGGTATGTATAGACAGAGGGCACAGGACCAATTGAATAGGAATGGATGATACTTAAAATGTGAAATTGAGAATTATATTGAGAACTAATTAATTATCAGTTAATTGATAATTAAGTTGAGAGGAATATAATGAGAGGAGATGGGGAGAGACAGAATGGAGTAAATTATATCATATAGAAGAGGTAAGGGAAAACTGTTACAATGGAGGGGAAGAACAGGAAGGCAAAATGGTCGACATTACTCTCATTTAATTTGGGTTAGGGAGGGAATGACATACACACTAAATAGGGTATGTTGCCCTACAGGAGAGTAGGGAGGAAGGGGATGATAGAGGGAATAATGGAGGGCAGGGAAGTTTGAGGGGGAGGGAAATTGGAAGCACACACTTTTGAAAAGGGACAGAGTCAACCTAAAGAATAGAACAAGTGGGGGCAGGATAGGATGGAGGGAAATATATTCAGTCTTTCACAATATGTCTGCTATGGAAATGTTTTGTATAGCTACACGTGTACAGCCTATATTGAATTGCCTATCTTCCCAGTAAAGGTGGATGACAAGAGAGGAAGAAAAAGAATATGAAATTCAATGTTTTAAAATCAAATGTATATATATATATATATATATATATATATATATATATATATATAATTATTATTTTACATGCTATTGGGAAATAAGATATAAAGGCACCGGGGTATAGAGATCCATTTTGCCCTACTGGAAAGTTGGAGGCAGAATGCAGGAGGATGTAGGAAAGAGCAGATTTGGTGAGGGGGTATACAGTGATATTGTTGTTTTGGGTGGTGGGTAGGGGAAGGACAGGGAGAGAATTTATAACTCAAAATCTTGTGGAAATGAATGATGTAAACTAAAAATAAACACAAAATTTAATGAAGAAAAAGAATTTAAAAACTCTAGGTATTGATTATTTCTTTTGCTTATTATAACCACCCTGAGAAGTCAGAAATACAGGCATGATTGCTATTTTACAGAAGAAGGAACTGAATTTCAGAGAGGTTAAGTGTTTTGCTCACGGTCATACAGTCAGTTGGTATCTTTACAAACCTATGATAGCTCAATCGAGTCCAGTGTCCCAAATCATGATAACATCAAGATGCCTTTTGTTGAAGAGAAATTAAGTTAAAAATAGAGCTAAAAGGGATCTCAGAAGTTGTGTCATTCAAACCATTACTGAGTGCATGAATACTCTTTACAACATACTCCAAACACTGACAAGTGAGCCATCAGCCTTTGCTGGAATGCCTTGTTGGTAGAGAATGATAACAATGATTGACATTTCTATAATGCTTTTGATATTTTTTTTTTAAATTAATTTATTAGTTTAGTTTCAGTTAACAAGATTCAATTCCATAGTTCCTTGATTTTCAAATTTCCTTTACTTCCCTCCCCCCTCCCCTCATGACATCATATAGTACAGTATAGGGTCTGCAAATGCATTCATATTAAACATTATTCCAATTACAAAGGCATATTGTACTAGGTGGGATGAAAGATGGTAAGGAAGAAGTAAAACCAAACAATGAGAAGAACAAGATCATTTAGTTTGCTTCCATCAGGATTCAGGCTCAGTTCTTTCTAGTTACATCTCTGGATGGTGCATTTCTCACTTTCTTGAGTCATTCGGGATTAACTTATATCACTGCATTGCTGAAAAGAGTCCAGTCTGTCATAGTTGGTCGTCACAGATATGGTATGTCTGTGATTGTATACAAATTTCTTCTGATTCTACTCTTCTCGCTCAGCATCAGTTTGTATCTCATTTAAACCTCACACAGGTGCTACAGTCCTTATTGTTGTAATTTTATATCTAGTACTGCTGCTAGCCACACACCACTAGGCTGAGGTCACAGGGGTTGGCAACCTTCCCCAATATCTGTCCTTTGTTTACCTTCCAGTTTTGCCCTGGGTTTCTTGCACTGTCTCCACAATGGGGAAGGAGGCTTCCAGTGTTTCATTTTCTCCAGTGTTTCATTTTCTCTCTTCCTCAGACTCTCATGGAATGATTCTATTTTGACCTCTAATCTAAGTCTTCCTGTCCATCAGGGGGCAAGGAAGTAAAAGAGGTACCCAGAGTACAAAGAAAAATTAGGTATGAACAGTCTGTTTTACTCCTTCCAAGGAAGAATGCTAAACAAGAATCACAGAATGATTACAATCAGTTGAGAGGCTAATATTCAAGTCTCAATGGGATATTTGCAAACCACTTCTTTCTGAGAGATGCTTATTAAATATTTTACACTTCATTTCACTCAATATGGCCCTTTGATTCAATGACTTTACTCTCTGTAGGCGACTCTTTCCCTACTCCTTCTTTTGCTGCTGCTTTTGTTAATGCAATTGTTCTGGTGGCTGATAATGTGTTGCCCAGGAACCCAAGAATGGGTAAGATTCCAGCTGCCTTTCAAGAACCAAAAAGGCCCAGTACTAGTGAATGGAAGACACAAACAAGAGGAAACCCCATCCCAGACACAGACTTGCCTTAGGATACCATGAGCTCACAACTTGCAGCCCACTGTCTGGAAGGGAATTCCTCTCACTAGGTGAGATCTGAAAATCATCCTTACTAGCTCCATGCAAACAGGAGGAGAGGCATGATGGATAAGGATCAACCATTTAGTAAATGCACAGAGTCATGGTTCAGCAGCCAAGTAAGAGCCCTTATAAGAAATATGAAGGAAAGAAACACGCTTTTATTAAACATCAACATTGTGCCACATACTGTCCTAGATACTTCAGAAATATCATTTTTTGTCTTTAAATCAACCCTGGGAAGTAGGTGTTAATATTTATACACATTTTAGAGTTGAAAAAACTGAGGCAGATAGATGTTAAGAATCTTGCCTAGGGTAACACAGCTAGTAAGTGTCTGAGGATGGATTGGAACTCTGATATTTCTGACATTAGCCCAAATGCCCTATCCATGAACCACTTAGGGGTATCTATACCTATTTTAGAGGAGATTGGAGGTGGGAAACGCCCCTCCATCACACACACCCAAAGGAGCTTATAAAACACTTTATGATTCAGACAAATAATTATTCTCAGTTTCCTGAACATACTCTGAAATTTATCACCTTGTACCCTAAACCCTGAATATCCCACCACTTTCCACCACTTTTGTCTATTCATAAACTGGAGAAATATAAAGGAGAGAAATAAGATGATACTCTTTGAGTTCAGGCTATATGAAGATCAATTGAAGGGATGATGGATACCTAGAGTTTTGAAATTCTTAAAGAAGGAACCTGGGGGGGCAGAGCCAAGATGGCGGAGTAGAAACAGTGTGTCCAAGACACTCTCCCCCCAGAATACCTCCATACTATGTAGAAAGGGACTCTGAACAACTTCTGGAGCCCCAGCACCCACAGAACGACACATAGAAGCTAACCTCCTGCTGAGGACAGCCCAGCAGCCCTCCAGAAAGGAACAGTGCAGCGCCGGCAGCACAGCACACAGTGCGTGGGGAGCCGAGCACAGGTCCGCATGAGTCACGGTTTTAGCCCCAGGCTGCAGGGCCAGCAGCCGGCTGGAGGGACCCCAGAACACCAGAAGCTGTGGTGATTCCAGAATTATCAACATAGACACGCCTAGGACAAAGTGAGACGTTAGTGCCCTATGGACTTTGGGACCAGTATTTGGGGAAAGTGGCGGCTTCCTCCCGTGGGGGCTAGAAGCTGCTGAGGAGACACACCATTTTGTAGTTTTCAGAGGCAACTCCAGCTCTTGGCCTGTGAACTGTAGGGAGATCCAGTGATCAGTCTTGGGGGGTAATCACTCTTGCTTTAACCTCCCTGGATCTGGATTGTGATCTGGGGTGGAGGTCGTGGGTGAGTTTCCAGCTTCCCAGAAACGGAAGTCGGCCCACCTCACATATTCGGGATAAAAGTTCCCATCTGGCGCCAGCCCATATTGTGGCAAAAAGCCCAAAAGTCAAGTAATTAAGTGACAACATGCCAAGGCAAAGGAATCAAATTAAACAGAAAAATGCAACCCTAGACTCCTACTTTGGGGGCAAGGAGGGTCGAAGCATGGAGAGGGAAGAGGACTGTGAGGTCAGAAGTCCTGCTCCAAAAGCCTCAGCGGAAAATATGAGCGGGTTGCAGGCCACAGAGGACCTTAAGAAGGACTTTAAAAATCAAATAAGTGAAGTGGAGGAAAAACTGGAAAGAGAAACGAGAAGGATGCTGGAAAAGTATGAAATGAGGGTCAACAGCCTGACTGCGGAAAACAACACCTTAAAAATAGACTAACTCAAATGGCAAAGGAGGCCCAAAAGAGCAATGAGAAGAATGCATTAAAAAGTCGAATTTGCCAGATGGAAAAAGAATCTCAAAAGTTCACTGAGGAGATTCATTCCTTCAGAGTTAGACTCGAGCAAATGGAAGCTAATGACTTTATGAGAAATCAAGATGCTCTTAAACGGATCCAAGCAAATGAAAGATTAGAAGGCAATGTGAAATATCTCATGGGAAAAACCACTGACCTGGAAAATAGATCCAGGAGAGACAATTTAAAAGTTATTGGACTACCTGAAAGCCATGATCAAAGAAAGAACCTAGAAATCACCCTTCAAGAAATCCTCAAGGAAAATTGCCCTGATGTTTTAGATCCAGAGGGCAAAATAGAAGTTGAAAGAATCCACCAATCACCCCCTGAAAAAGATCCCAAAAAGAAAACTCCCAGGAATATTATAGCCAGGTTCCAGAATCCCCAGATCAAGGAGAAAATACTCCAAGCAGCCAGGAAGAAACAATTTCAATACTGTGGAAACACAATCAGAATAACCCAGGACCTGGCAGCTTCTACACTGAGGGATTGAAGGACATGAAATATGATATTCCAGAGGGCAAAAGAACTGAGAATGAACCCAAGGTTCACCTACCCAGCCACACTGAGTATTTTGTTTCAGGGGAAAATATGGTCATTCAGTGGAATAGAGGACTTTCAAGCATTCTTGAAGAAAAAATCAGAACTGAATAGAAAATTTGACATCCAGACAGAAGAAGCAAGAGATGCCTGAGAAGGTAATCAGGGAAAAGAAATCAAAAGGAACTTATCAAAGTTGAACTATTTACATTCCTATATAGAAAAACAATAACTGTGAGTGATGATATCTTTCTCACTATGAAAATAATGGAAGAAGGGTGTGTGGTCATATGAATACATATGTGAATGTGTGTGTATATGGATATAGGGCATAGGTTGAATTTGTTGGGAAGGGAGAATACTCAAGGGATGAAATTATGAGGTGAGAGAGGAAAGTGGCAAGAGGAGATGGGGAGAGACAGGGTAGGGTAACCTATCCCATGTAGAAGAAGCAAGGGGAAGTGTTTGCAAAGGAGGGGGAGAATAAGGAAGGCTAAAAAGGCAAAACCACATTCACATTGAATTTGGTTCAGGGAGAAAATGACATACATACTAAATGGGATATCTCAACCTGCAGCAGGATAGGGGGAAGGGGGATGAGAGGAGAGATGATGGATGGGAGGGCATCCTTGGGGTGAGTGGAGGTTGGAAGTACCCACTATAGAAGAGGGACAGGATCATGTAGGGAATGGACCAGGGTGGGGGTGGGATGAGTGGGAGGGAATTATAAGCAGCCTTGTACAATATATCTACTATGATAATGTTTTGCATAGCTAGACATGTACAACATATACTGAATTACTTATCTCCCAAGAGGGAATGGGTGGCAAGGGAGGAAGGAAATGGATCTGAAATTTGGGGTCGTAACATTAAATGTTTCAAATATATATAAATACTATTATTAATACTCTTTTGCTTGTAATAGGGAGATAAGATGTGCAGGCATTGGGACACAAAGATCCACCTTCCTCTAATGGAAAAGTCGATGGGGGTATGGGAGAAGGTATGGGAGAGAGCAGATTGGAGGAAGTGATATCTTGTGGGACTGCTATTCTGGGAGGTTGTGTAGGGGAATAACTGGGGGAAAATGATTGTAACACAAAATCTGGTGGAAATGAAAGATGTAAAACAGAAGTTAATAAAGCATTTGTTTAAAAAAAAAGAAGAAGCAAGGGGAAGTGGTTGCAAGGGAGGGGAAGAATAGGAAGGCAACAAGGCAAAACCACATTCTCATTGAATGGGAGAGAATGACAAACATACTAAATGGGATATCTCACCCTGCAGCAGAATAGGGGGAAGGGGGATGAGAGGAGGGATGATGGATGGGAGGGCATCCTTGGGGGTAGGGGAGGTTGGAAGTACCCACTATAGAAGAGAGACAGGATGAAGTAGGGAATGGACCAGGTTGGGGAATGGGATGAGTGGGAGGGAAGTATAAGCAGCCTTGTACAATATATCTCCTATGGAAATGTTTTGCATAGCTAGACATGTACAATATATACTGAATTATTTATCTTCCCAGAGGGAATGGGTGACAAGGGAGGAAGGAAATGGATCTGAAATTCGAGGTCTTAAGATTAAATGTTTCAAATATATATAAATACTATAATTAATACTCTTTTGCTTGTAATTGGGAGATAAGGTGTGCAGGCAATGGCACACAAAGATTCACCTTGCTCTAATGGAAAAGTCCAAGGGGGTATGGGAGAAGATATGGGAGAGAGCAGATTGGAGGAAGCGATAACTTGAGGGACTGCTATTCTGGGAGGGTAGGTAGGGGAACAACAGGGGGGAAAATAATTGTAACTCAAAATCTGGCGGACATGAATGATGTAAAACATAATTTAATAAAGCATTTGTTTAAAAAAAAAGAAGGAACCTGGAATGTTTATCTTTAAAAAGAGAAAATTTCTGGGGAATATGGTAGCTATCAAGGATTGGAAGGGCCATCTTCTGAAAGAGAAATTAGACTTATTTTGTGTGACCTTAAGAGGTCAAAACCAAGAGAAATAAATGCATGGAAATTACAAAAAATAGAAGCAAATAAGGTTTATATCAAGGAAAAGGAAAAGCCTTCCTAAGAATTGAAGCTATCTCAAAATAGAATTGGTTTCTCCATTGCATTCCCTCTCTTCCCCATTAGAAGTCTACAAACAATAGGTAGGTGGTCACTTGTTAGGGATGATGCCATAGAAAGGAAGGAAGAAAGAGAGAAAGATGATGAAAAAAGAAATCATTTTTGGGTACAGGTTAGACTATATGGCAATTGTCCCCTTTGACTCATATGTATGCATACATATATATATATATACACATATATATGCATATATATATATATTTCTAGCTATGTATAAATACATAGAAATATATATACACATATATACATATTTATATATATACACATATATACATATATATACACTTATATATCTGTATACACACATATAGATATAGATATATGATACTATTGTCCTATAACAAGTGACTCAAATGCCACTTCCTTTCAGAAGCCTTCCCTAATTCCCCAGGTAAATAGTGGCTTATAGGTGGAGCCAAGAAGGTGGAGTAAAAGCAGGGACTTGCTTGAGCTCTTCCCCAAACCCTTTCAAATACCTGTAAAAAATTACTCTAAACAAATTTTAGAGCAGCAGAACCCACAAAATGACAGAGGGAAACAAATTTTCAGACCAAAACAAACAGAAAGGTTGACAGGAAATGTCTATTGCACTGAGCTATTATAGGAACACAGTACAAAACAAAACAGTAAGACCCTGCCCACAGCAAACCCAGAGCAAGCCTCAGGGGACTGAATCTCTGGTAGCTATGGTGGTTTCCAGTCTTCTCAACCCACAAACATCAAAGATAACTTAGAAGATCAGTAGGAAAGGTCTGTAGGACCTGGTTGAGAATGGAGCATGGTTGAACCCTAGCACCAGAGGGGTGGCAGTGGCAGCAGTGGCTGTTTCTGAAACACTTGGTCCATAGTGTGGGGATGTGTGGCTGATCAGATGGGGATTCCAGAGATAAGGTGGTAAGGCAGGATTCTCTTACTGTGTCTGTGCTTGGATCTGGGTCACAGTCCTGGGTAGCAAAGATGAGCTCTAGTCTGGTGGAGCTTATGGTAGCAGTGGAGAGGGAATCTTTCTAACAGTTCCAAGGCAGAAAAGAGTGCTTGTGGTCACTCAAAGACCAGAGCACAGGTGAAGGAAAGGAGTAAACACCTCTCTTTTGATCATACTGCCTTGGAAGAACTAAAAATTTACAGGTTCCTAGAAGTCTCTCTGAAAATGGCTGCACAAAACTCCTGAAGTTTGAGACATTGCATTCTCTGCACTGGAAGCAGAGTCTTACCTTAACAAAGAATTAAATAGTCAAATAATTGGATGGGGAAATGAGCAAACAGTGGGGAAAAAGCTCAGACTATAGGATTTTACTTTGGTGACAAAGAAGATCAAAACATGCAACCAGAAGAAGAAGTCAAAACTCCTACATCAAAAGCCTCCAAGAAAAATATGAATTGGTCTCAGGCCATGGAAGAGCTCAAAAAGGAATTTGAAAATCAAGTAAGAGAAGTAGAGGAAAAAATAGGGAAAGAAATGAGAGTGATGCAAGAAAATCATGAATAATGAGTCAACAGCTTGCTAAAGGAGACCCAAAAATACTGAAGAAAATAACACCTTAAACTTAAATGGCAAAAGAGACCCAAAAAGCCAATGAGGAGAATTCCTTAATAAGCAGAAGTGGACAAATGGAAAAGGAGGTAAAAAAAGTTCACTAAAGAAAATATATTTTTTAAATTAGAATGGAGCAAATAGAAGCTAATGACTCCGTGAGAAATCAAGACATTATAAAACAAAAACAAAAGAATGAAAAAAAAAAACAATATGAAATATCTTATTGGGAAAACAACTGGCCTGGAAAATAGATCCAGGAGAAATAACTTACAAATTATTGAACTACCTAAAAGCCATGATCAAAAAAGAGCCTAGATATCATCTTTCAAGAAATTATCAAGGAAAAATGCCATGATTTTCTAGAACCAGAGAGGAAAATAGACATGGAAAAAATACACTGATCATCTCCTGAAAGAGATACCAAAAGGAAAACTCCCAGGAATACTGTAGCACAATTCCAGAGTCCCCAGGTCAAGGAGAAAATATTGCAAATAATCAGAAACAATTCAAGTATTGTAGAAAAACAATCAGGATAACACAAGATTTAGCAGCTTCTACATTAGGGACTGAATGGTTTGGAATACAATATTCCAGAAGTCAGAAGAGCTAGGATTAAAACTCAGAATCACCTACCCACCAAAACTGAGTATAATAATTCAGGAGAAAAATGAACATTCAATAAAATAAATGACTTTCAGGCATTCTTGATGAAAGGACAAGAGCTGAATAGAAAATTTGATTTTTCAAATACAAGACTGAAAAGAAGCATGAAAGTTTAAACAGGAAAGAGAAATCATGAAGGGCTTATGAAAGTTGAACTGTTTACATTTCTACATGGAAAGATATTTGTAACTCATGAGACCTTTCTCAGTATTAGGGTAGTTGGAAGTAATATACATACACATACACATACACATACCCATACCCATACACATATACATACACATATACATATACGTGGAGGGAGAGAGAGAGAGAGAGAGAGAGAGAGAGAGAGAGAGAGAGAGAGAGAGAGAGGGCACAGGGTGAATTGAACATGAAGGGATGATATCTAAAATAAAATTAAGGAGAAAAGAATGTACTTGAGGGGAAAGGGAGAGGGATAATGAGGTAAATTATATCACATAAAAGAAACAAGAAAAAACTTTTACAATGGAAGGGAAGAGGGCGTTGGTGACAGGGAATAAGTGAACCTTACTCTCATAGGATTTGACTTAAGGAGGGAATAACATACACACTCAATTCAGTATGGAAATCTTTCTGACCCTACAGGAAAGTGGGGGTGGAGAGGAGGGAATAAGAGAGATGTGATGACAGAATGAATGGAGGGAAGGTTGGGGGAGGGGGTAATCAGAAACAAACACTTTTGAGGAGATACAGGATCAAAGGAGAGAGTAGAATAAATGGGGTGTGGGATAGGATGGAGGGAAATATAGTTAGTCCTTCACAATATGACTATTATAGAAGTGTTTTGCATGATTACAGATGTATATTCTAAATTGAATGACTTGCCTTCTCAATGAGAGTGGGTAAGGAGGGACAGGGTGGGGGAGAGAATTTGGAGCTCAAAGTTTCAAAAACTTATGTTAAAAATTATTTTTACATGAAACTGGGAAATAAGATATACAAGCAATGGTGTATAGAAATCTGTCTTGCCCTACAGGAAAACAGAAGGGGAAGTGGATAAGAGATGCGGGGGGTTGATAGGATGGTGGGAAGATTGGGGAAAGAGATAATCAGAATGTACCCCATCTTGGGGTGGGGTGGGGGAAAGGAGAGATAAGGAGAAAGTTTGGAACTCAGAATCTTGAATGTTGAAAACTCAAAATAAATAATTAATAAAACATTTAAAAATGTTTATAGTTGGAGTTTCCTTAGTAACATCCTCTTGCGACTTCATGTAGTATTTTTCATTCCTCTAACGGGCTTATTCTATGTTTTTGTATATTGTCAGTATCCTTGGGTTTTATCTCCCCATGAAATTGTAAGTATTATGAGGTCAGGAATTAACTTTATAATCTGTCTAACTCCTAACATACTGTAGGTTTATTTGCTGAATTGAATTCGATTAAACTGATCATATGCAGAATGGTCTGCTAGGCACTGTGGGAGATATATTGATTATGATGATCCCTGAGGTCTCTGCCAACCCAATGTCATTCATTATAGGAATCTATGATTCTATGGTTCCTCCAGTATTTCCAGGTCTGAGTAGTCTTTTTTCCTGTTATCTTATAAACTTCACCCTATCCAGAAATACTGCTTGATTTGAGAAAAGTGAACCTGAAGAAAAATCTAATGAAGTAAGAGAAAGTAATATTGCCCTGAGAAGAGGAGGATTTCATGGACTGCTCCTCCAACCCTTGAAATGGTGGAGGAAAAAGAAAGAAAACAAGAAACTATTTCTGTGAAACTCATTTGTATGTTTCTCAGAAATTTTGAGTCCATTTCTCATCTTCAGTTTGCAGACCTAGATGGGTAACTACTGTTCCATGAACTGGAATATGGAAGCAAGCAATAAAAGGAAAAGAACTGGACGCATTGCAATCTTATTCTTGGAAACAAACATTGGCAGATCCTTTCTTTGTAAGTCGGGGGGAGAGGGGGTGCAACTGCAGCAACAGCAAAAGAATCTCAAGAGCAATGTGTCATATGCTCATGTGATTCCATGTCATCCTGCCTGAAGGCTCCATGTCCCCAGGATACACCGAGGATTTACAAACCCAAATGGGTTCAACTTGTTTAAGAAGTAGAATTAGGAATTATGCGATGGAGTTTCAGGGAAGTATCTTTCAGTTAGATAGAAGGGAAATCATCCTGACAATCAGAACTATCCCAGAGTAGTATGGGGGTCCCACTCCCTTCTTTTTTTTTTTTTTTTGCTTTTTGGAGGGCAATTGGAATTAAGTAACTTGCCCAAGGTCACACCGCTAGGTTTTTGTTTGTGTGGGTTAAGTGTCTGAGGTCAGATCCGAACTCAGGTCCTTCTGACTCCAGGGCCCCACTCCCTTCTTTGGAGATTGTTAAGCCAAAGCCATAATACCACTGGTTACTAGGGTGACAGAGGGTATTTTATTTATTTTATTAACTAGATGGTCATTAAATTTCACTCTTAAGTTGAGAATATTTGATTTTCTACAATGGACACGCCAGTTTTTAGAAAAAATTTCCTTACATGAAACTAAAAGTTGACTCTGTACCTCCCCTCTGTCATTCCTGGTTCACTCTTCTGGGGACAAGTGGAAGAATTATGATCCCTCAATCTCATGACAAATTTTCAAATGCTTGAATATATCTATTATATCATTACCCCTAAGTATTCTCATATTTTTTTTGGAGGGCAATTGGGGCTAAGTAACTTGCTCAAGGTCACACAGCTAGGTTTTTTTGTTTGTATGTGCGTTAAGTGTCTGAGGCCGGATCCGAACTCAGGTCCTTCTGAGTCCAAGGCCGATGCTCTACTCACTGTGCCATCTAGCTGCCCCAGTATTCTCTTATTTAATCAGTTTGTGATGTGATGGATTCCAATGTTCTCACCAGTCAATTGATCTTCCATCAATTCAAAACCACAGTGTTATTTGCCATCAAACCTTTAACTCCCTTGATATCACCACCAAAATCCAACAAAGTGATACTTTTGTGCTTCCTGTTCATGTGGAACGGGAGGAAATCATAAAGATAGGCTCTTTGGGTACACTACAAATTAATGTTATTGTATCTCAACTGGAACCTCACTAAAAGAAACAAAATCTTTTATTGCTTACTAACTAATGGCTTATCCCACCCCTCACAAAAGCGACTCTAAACTTTCCCTCCTCTCTTCAAGTCTTCTAAACCTGCACCTCTGCAGCTCTCTCAGCTGGGGACCTTTATTGGCAAAATTGTGGTCTTTTGCCACGAGCTCCCTTTACTCTCCTTTTTTTCTCAAAGCATCTTGATGTTATTCTCCACGATTTCTTACAGTCACTGATGAGATGACTCTCCCCCCTACCAAGGCCAAAACCTCTACATATTCCTTTATCTCCTGGCCTACCTTCTCCAGCATATTGTCCCACTATCATCCTTCCATTCTAAACTTCATTCGCTCTCTATATAGTGGTATCTAACTGCCTTCAATTCTCCTCATCCTTAAAATATGCCTTTCCATTCTCAGACTCTTAAAACAGCTGCTTACACCTGCCACCTTATCTTTCTCCTTTCTTTATAATTTCTTATATCTTGATTTTTCTAGCTTCCCACCTAATGACTTAATTGAAATTTTTTCTTTCTAAATTTACAAGTGATCTTTTCATTGTCAAACTTGATGGTCTTTTATCATTTCTCATCTTTCCTGACCTCAGTGAAGAATGGACACCTTTGATCACCTTCTCCTACTGCATATTCTCTCCTCTTTGACTTTTGTGATGTTCTTCTCTCTTGGTTCTCACCCTACCTGTTGAACACTTCTCAATGACCTTTTCTGGATCATCATCCTCATAATGCCCCATAACTATTAATACTCCCCAAGATTCTGACCTTTTACCCTCTTCTCTCTTTATGTTGTCAGAGACTTGATTGGCTTTCATAGGTTTAATTACCCTCTCTGAGCAAATCACTCACATATCTGTATAACCAGTCCTAGACTCTCTCCAGTTCCACAACACTATTTTCCTATTGGGCTTTTCAAAAATAGATGTCCTGGAGACATTTTGTACTCTATATATCCAAAACAGAACTCATTATCTTTCCTTATTCTCAACTATTATTTCTGTTAAGAGTACCAGCATTCTTTCAGGTTCATAACTACAACATCATCCTAAAGTCCTCATTTTCCATCACTTTCCATAATCAATTAGTTGACAAATTTTGTTATTTTACTTTCACATCTGTCTTATTTGACCTATTTTGTCTAATCATGAGCCACCACATTAGATCATGTTCTCATAATTTCTTTCCTTTATTATCAAAATTATCTTCCAATAGATCTCTGCATTATGTTTCTTCCCACTGTACTCCATTTTCTACACTAATAAAAATAATTTCCTTTAGATGTAGATCTGCTCACATCACTGCCCTATTTAGTGAACTCAAGTACCTCCTTATTACCTCTAGAATACAATATAATCTCTTAAATTTGACTTTTAAAGGCCTTCATGACTTGATCCCAATCTATCTTTCCAACATCTCTTTACATTATTTCCTTTTCTGAACTCTAGAGCATAGCCAAGCTAGCTTGCTCTTTGTTTCTCACGCACAACTTCCCATCTCTTCTCTCTATGCTTTTATTCTGGCTGTCTCCCATGCATGGAATTCCTTAACTAGCTTCATAGAACTCCTCAGCTGCTGACTAGAGTTGTTGCTCTCTCAGTGAAATAGTACAAGGCAGACCTAATGACCAGTCGGCCCGGCTGTCCCTCTATTTGGAAGGATATACAGAGATAAGAAAGGAACCCTGTGAATTTTTGCCTTATGATCCATTTAAAGATCACATTATGAGGAAGGAATGATACAAAAGGCCAGGTGTTGCCAAATCCCAATGCTAGTTGCCTTGAGAGACACTGGGTGTCTTGACTTGTTATTTAGAGATAAATATGAATATTTCTAGTTTGCATTAGAAGGAACTGGATCATTAACAAAAACAGTATCAATCTTCTCTCAATTCTATTAGGTATAATCACTGTGAGAAATAATAGCAGAATACTAATAGCATCATGATTCACTTACTTGTTTCTTTGCTCCCTAAACAGAAAGCTTAATGAGGAGTTGGCTGCCAGTGACCCGAAGGAAGAAAGCTGAAGGGATCTACCCAAACAGGCAGGGTAGAAAATGGCATAAATAAAAGCCTCCTCAATTACATCTATCCCACCTGTGAAGGAGTAATCATTTATCTGAAGAAGTGGCATGGTGTAGTGAATGGAGCTGCCTTCAGTGACAGGAACTCTTGGGTTCAAGTCCCACTGCTGACATAATTGTAGATTTGGCTCTAGGCAGATAATTTAACTTTCCAATGCCTGAGTCAACTCTCTCAGACTCTAAGAAGTGCTAGAAAACTGATAGGCATTGGTAGAGGGAATCTCATCATTGGAAATTGCCCCCACCAATAAAATCACAGCAACTCCCCCTGCCCCCTCCCAAGTCCTTATCCTGGAAGATAGTTCAGGAAAGCAGCACTGTTAAATGAGGTCCTAGCCTTTGATATTACTGATATGGCTAAATAAGAAGAGCGCACATGTTAGCAATTGGATAGGGGCTATGCCAAGATAAAGCAAAATTGGAGAGCAGGATGCATGCTCATAACTAAAAGGAGCAAAGCTAAAGGAAAGAAAATTGAATGACATTAAAATTGACAGTCCTCCTAGAAGGCTATCTCCTTGTCTCCATATAGACCTTGATGGTTTGAAGCTCTTGTTCCATTTCAACTTCTAGTTTCCCTTTTTCCTCTCAGCCCCTTAGATTTGGCATTACTTAGACCCTCTGGTACCTGACCTACCTGAGTCTGTGTTTTAATATTCTCACTTGTATTCCATTTTGCTCTCCTTCTAGGCACCCTCCAAGATCTTTCCCAAAGACCTTCTTAAGAGGGCTATGGGCTAGGCTTCAGAGCATCAGCGTTTAGATTTCTCATCATTTTTATTCCTTTAGCAGGTGATTGTTTTCATCCTCTAGTTAGCAAGACTGAATAAAATAGGAAGATCCAAGTTGATATGCTTCCTCCACCATACCCCCTCCCCATCCCTTGGGTATCTGTTCTTCCTGTGAGCTCCTGCCTCATCAGGCTCTCTCTTCCCCTTCCTCCCATAGCAGCCTCTCCAGGAGAGTCTTCATGAAGTCAGTCTCCCTTTCTACATTGAGCGATGTTCCAGTTTCTCTCCCCTTAATGTATAAAAACTTTCCCTCTCCAATCCCTTGCTCCCCCAGTTTAGTGATACCTTATTTGGATGTTATATTGAGACAATCTCTATGTCCCCTTTCATTTCTATTCATCAGAATCCTGAATTAGTAGTCAGGAGGCTTTTTCTCTTCCAATCTGCACTATTTACCATCAATGAGACCTTGGGCAATTCTGTTGACTTCATGGTTCTTCAAGTTTTCTACCTCTCATGTAAGGACCACGACAGTGGTCACCTGTCTTTTCTAGGGGACTTTTGGAAAGGCTAATGAGCTGCTTTTTACAAAGCACTCAGAGCACCTCCAAGGGAAACACATAAATAGAGAGTATTATTAGCTGTCTCATATCTAGAGTGCACAGAAATGACTGGAGCCAGACTCCTGTCTGCAGTGCCCTTTCCAAGCAGCTACTTTGTATGTTAATTGCACACCCTTAACATTTATTATCAAATCTGTTGGTTTAAATTTCCAGGATGAAGGGTAAAAAGCGCGTTCTTCTCTGGGGACCTATCTTCTCTCATATTATGGAAATGAAAGTTTGCATTTGTTTATTGCCAGCCTGTGAAATCCCAGATGGAGCAAATGGAGATTATAAAGGGTAGGCAGGATGAAGCTTGAACCTGAGCCAAATGTGTGTCATCAAATTAAATGCCCAGATCTTTTTTCTTCTGCCCACCAGAGTCATGCTAGTTACAGAAAACCTTTGTGCATGCCAGGTACCTATCATGTTACAATGCCTACATGACAAATATAATGTGCTATAATAAATATTCAGTGATATTGACACCTCCTTTACTTGTAGTCCTCTTACTTGGCAGCCTCAACTATCTAAATTCCAGTTGAGATCAGAGAAGGAAACAAAAAAGGCATTGGGACTGCTAATCTATTTGTATTTCACATGTCATTTTCATCAAATGGGTTAGTAATCTGCACTCTAAAGTGAAGAGAGGGTTACAAGCAGCTAAGGGGTATGGGAGTGCTGATATGACTATTAGAAGAAACAGTGACAGGTGATAGTGATTTTCCTAATAATGTTGAGGAGAACACCAACTCCCCAAACACCTAGATTTCCAACCTAGTCATCATGCTCTACTCCTCTCACTCTCTCTTACCCCCTATATCCTATCAATTGCTATATATCAGTTCCTACACATGCTACCTTTCTAAAAATCTCTCCTATATATCTATGACTCTTCTCTCCTCTAACACTTCTACTATTCTGGTTCAGGCCCTATCCCCTCATGCCTGGACCATTCCAATAGTCTGCTGGTTGGTCTCCTGACTCAGGTTATGCTTTACTCTGGTCAGTCCTGTACTCAGCTGTCAAACTGATCTCCATAAAGTACAGTTCTGACAATAGCCTCCTTCCAATCCCCCACCCACATTCAATAAAGTCCAGTTGCTCGCTATTATTTCCAGGATCAAATATAAAATCTCTCTTTGGCTTTTAAAAGCTTCATGTTTGTCTTTTTTTCCAGTTTTCTCACAACTTACTCCTCCAAAGGATCTGTGATCTAATGACATTGGTATCCTTGCTGTTTCTTCAAGTCCGTGCTAAAATCCCACCTTCTAAAAGTAGCCCTTTCTGATACCCCTTAATTCCTTCCTCCTGTGGTTATCTTTAACTTGTGCTTTACATCGTGTTGTTTACTATATATAGTTATTTGCATGTTAGCTGTCCCATTAGATTGTGAGCTCCTTAAAAGCAAACACTCTATTTGTCTTTCATATCCCCAGCATTTAGCACAGGTATGTCACATAGAAGTTTTTTAATAAATGCTTGTTCATTTGAATAAGAAAACGATAAGAAAATCCTGTCAGGCATAATTATGAGTAGTTCTAGATATCTTAATAGCTTTGATTATTTCACTATAATACAGAGTAATATAATATTTGATAAAATATTGATAATTCTTGAGTCATAAAAAGGCCAGAATATATCCAGAAATGGCCGTTTAGATTCTTTTTTTTCCTTTTTGGTCCAAAACTCTGCTGTTATTTGGTACAGGAGACTTTCAGTGTGCAAATTATTTCTATCAAGGCAAATGATACCTACTTTGCAATTTATATAATTAAAGTGTTGCCTAGGGACACTGAGAGGTTCAGTAACTTGTTCAGAGAATCATAGCCAGTATATGTTAGAGGTGGCACTTGGATGCAAGCCTTCCTGACTGTGAAGCTGTCTCCCTATCCACTATGCCATGAGACCTTTCATTTTGACTCTATGGGATAAGATAATGAGAGAGACCATGGTGAAATGGAGAGGACCAAGTCTTTAGGTCAAGAAGACCTGATTTCTAAGTCTTACTTCTGAATGGCATTTGTTCAATTGTCATCTTACAGCTCTATATATATGTTCCTATAATCTTTTTAAAAAAATGAGTTCAGATATAAATGATACTGGGAAAAGCCAATATCCTGAGATTATTCTTTTATATTTAATTTCCTACAGATTAAAGGAAACCCATCTGCAATATCTGGGGGCAAAAGCTTTGTCCTGGAAAATTTGTCATGCCCTCCTTTATCTCTGAAATAAATACACATGCTTCAGCCATTTGTTCAATGCATTTTTATCAATCTGTTGTTGGTTGAATTCATGTGTGACCAAAGGAAGGCCTCTTGAATTTTATTTATTTCACAGACACCATTTTTAAATTTTTACTATTATGCAACAATCATTCTTCTTATTGTCAGATGAAGTTTAGAAAGAAACAAGCATTATACAGAGCAAGGAACTGTTTTGCTTATACTATTATTTTTTTTTTTTTGAAGTGGCACTGAGTTGTTTTATTTCAACACACACAAAACGCAAAGAGGAGATATCTGATGCCCAACCGTGCAAGGGACGAACTCAAGGGTGAGTGAGGCAGACAAAGAATCCCAGAAAGGTTGACAACAGAAAAAAATCCACCTGACAAGAGAAGGATCTCCCAGCAGCATTAGGGCTGTACTGGGAAGGTCCTTGTGGGCAGGGAGGCCAAGGTTCTCTCGTCTCCCAGGCTGGGTGAGCAGTCTGACCTTGGCCAAGGGGCGATGGGACTGAGGTCAACACAGCTTGTCCATGAAGGGCACTGTCAAGAGCATCACTCAGCTCTGCACACGTCTGATCTAAAAGTGTGACTACACATACTGTGAGTTATTAAAATGTAAACTCAAAAACAAACCAAGAATGAAGGCATGAAGATCATCAATGGTTCCAGTAAGGCATCAGAGGGCTGCTGGCAAGGCCCTTTATAGAATGGGCTGGCACAGCGGCTGACATTGTGGGATTCCCCAGCAAACCAAACATTCAGAAACTTAGTAAGAAACCAGCAGCCTCAAGTCAAGGATTCAAAAACTGTCCTTTTTTTTGGATAGTATTTCATATAAAACATGAAATTGAGTTTTTTTTTTCTTTAAAATAGTGAGTGTTTTTAGGTAGAAAAAATATATGCTTCTCTGTTTCCTTAAAAAAAAAAAAAAAGAACAGGGGCATTCAATAACACTTCAGGAGCCCCCCACACTCTGACCGGCCGTCCTGGGGCAAGTATATTAAGGCAAAGGCTCTCAGGCTTCTCTGCCTCGGCGGCCGGTGAGGCCTCGGTCAGTGAGCTGGCCTCTCCCTCACGGTGACGGAGCCATCTTCCATGCCGAAGTAGACTCTTTCAGCCATGTTGATAAAGAGACCTGTGTCCACAACTCCTGGTATCTTTTTGATGGCTGTATTCACTTCACTCCATTTATGTACCCGGTCAAACTTCCAGTCCAGCAGAAAGTTTCCATTATCTGTCACCACAGGGCCTGCCTTGCGCTCGGCCATCCGCAGCTCAGCCACCCCGCCGAACATCCGGGTCAGGGCCCTGCTCACAGGGACATATGCCATGGGGATGACTTCAATGGGGATTCCCTTCACCCAGTGGTCACCAAGGTTCTTTGAATCCTTCCTATAATCAGCAATAACGATAAAACATTTGGCGTAGCCAGCTACAATCTTCTCCTGAGTCAGACAGCCCCCGCCACCTTTGATGAGGTTGAGGTCAGCATCTACTTCATCAGCACCGTCAATAGCAACATCAAGCTCTGGGGGGCGGTCCAGGTCACTTAGGGGTAAGCCATTCTGAAGAATTAGCTGCCGGGCCTGAAAGGACGTGGGAATACAGACAACGCTCAGGTTCTCTTGTTTGACTCTTTCAGCTATCCTCTGTACAGCATGGACGATGGTAGAACCACTGCCGATTCCCAGCACTTGGTTATTCTTCACGTGGTTCTCCACGGCTGCGCGACCGGCCAGACGCTTGGCTTCCTCAGTCTTGGACATGGTCCGGGCGGCAGGTACGGGAGGCAGCGGGGGCGCGGGAGCGAGCAAGGGAGCGGGTGGAACGCGCACCGGGGCCGGGGCCGCCGCCACTAGGTGTCCACTCCCCCCGCCCGAGGGCTGGCGCTGGGGCGGCGGCACGTGCGGCTCTCCCGCGCGCCAGCTCCCCCCGCCCCCCCGAGGAGGCCCCGCCCCCGGCCCCCGGCCCGCCCGGGCAGTGGGGCCAGGACCCGCCCGTAGAGCGTGCTGAAGGGCCCCGGGCCGCTTATACTATTATTATACTATATACAATGTTTGTGGACTATTGAACAGGTAGATAAAATAACTGATTTTTTCTAATTTAATAAAATTATTAGGATATAAGCAAACTTTCAATGTTGTTGTTGTTGTTCAGTCATTTCTGTCTTGTCCAACTCTTTATGACCCTCTTTGGGGTTTTCTTTGCTAAGATATTGAAGTGATTTGCCATTTGCTTCTCTAGTTCATTTTATAGATGAGGAACTGAGACAAACAGAATGACCTGATTTTCCTGGGGTCATGTAGCTAGTAATTGTGTGAGGCTGGATTTGAACTCACAAAGATGAATCTTCCTGACTCCAGGCCAGAATCGGATGCAATTTTCCACCTAACTGCCCTTCATCTTCTATAGGCTCACTGAAATCATTTTCAGTAAAACAACACAAAGTAGATACAACGATTCAGATGATAAATAGCCAATGCTATCCCCACATGATTTTGATTTCTACTATACCTCTATATTTGGAAAATTTTTCATTCATTTAATTTGTAGATTATAAGTATTTGGTGTGGTTATATATATATTGAAAATGTTATTTGTAAATTTTTATCAATTAATGTAATGTCTAGGTGATTTTTGACAATTTTTTTCTTGGATAATGTGGTTTGTTTTCAGTTTCTTTGGCCAAGTTCATGTGGCTATTTTGAAGTCAGTACTTGTAGTATCGGGATTTGTGGGGGTTGCTAGGTGGCACAGTGAATAGAGCACCAGCCCTGGAGTCAGAAGGACCTAAGTTCAAATCCGGCCTCAGACACTAACACAAAAACTAGCCGTGCAACCTTAGGCAAGTCACTTTACCCCAATTGCCCTACCTTCCCCCCTCCAAAAAGAAAAACAAATATTGGGATTTGTCATTTCAGTCCATGAAAGATAGCACACATATTCTTTTTCTTTTTAATATTTATTCATTTAGTTAGTTTTCAACATTAATTTCCACAAGATTTTGAGCTCCAAATTTTCTCCCCATCTTTCCCCTACCCCCACCCCAAGATGGCAAATATTTTGGTTACCCCTTGCACCAGTCTGCCCTCTCTTATATCCCCCTCACCCCTCACTTTCTTTTAGGGCAAGATGGAGTTCTATACCCTATTGCCTATATATCTTATTTCCCAGTTGCATGTAAAAACATTTTTTTAACATTTGTTTTTAAAACTTTTAAGTTCCAGATTCTCTCCCTTCTTCCCTCCTAATCCAACACTACTGGGAAGACAAGCAATTTGACATAGGTTATTCATATGTAGTTACTCAAAACATTTCCATAATAGTCATGTAGCATCCATATTTTCCTTTATAATTTTTGCCACTAAGTAATAGCTTGCTAAATTTTTATAGCAGGAAAATATTTTTGCAGTATGCTTTGATATATTATATAGCTTCTACTGCTTCCTTGTATAATTAATTGGTGCGTGAGTTTGGGATGTGATGATGATGAAGAGGAGGAGAATGGTGATGGTGATGATGATGATGATGATGATGATGATGATGATGTAATTCACCTAATTTTTTCTTAGGTCCCAAGCTTCCCATGACTTCAAGCAAGCCCTTGTCCCAGCAGATAACAGTACTGAATTTGGAATTGTAGTGCTGGGTACACTACAAATTAAGGTTGTCTTATCACACCTGAACTTTCAGTGTAGTAAGGCAATCATTCTATACCTCCCTTGGTAATTCATTATCCCACTCTCCACAATGGCTATTTCTAGTATTGTCTTCTCTTCTCAGGCCTACCACAGCAACTCTTCTCATCATCTCTTCAGGTCATTAAATAAGAACTCTGTCTTCTCCTCTCCTCTTCACATCACTCACATATGTTTTCCTACTATTCCCCCTTCTCTTCATTCTTGAATAAAGAGGTAATAGTTCTCCTTGCCATGGTCAGTCCTTATACTTGCATCCTTGATCCATATCCTCCAATCTTCAGCAGATTGTCTCCACTACCATCCCCAGCTTGTCTCACCTCCTCTTCATTGTTAACCTCTTTGTGGAAACCATGTGCCATCTAGGGTCCTTCCCAGCTCTAAGACTCTAAGATACACTATCATTATGCTAAACCATTTCATCCTGGAAGGTAGTTATTTGGCTGAATCAATTTAATAACAATTTGTGTTTAGCTCAGAAATCACTTTATATACATTATCTTATTAAATTTTCAAAAATGTGCAAGTTGAGCAAATACTATCCCCACTATGGATGAGAGAAAAGGCTATTGATAGACCCATAATCTTAACTTCAGACTCTTTATCCTGTGCCCCTTTTCTTTTTGAAAATTTGGAGAATAATGAATTTGAAACCCTGCCATGCTAGTCGTATGTGGCATATGCCCAACATTGAATTTTAATATTATTATGCTTAGATAATTCTTTCTATCCCAATTTAGAATTAGATGCTACTAAAAGTATCATGCAATAAGATGTGAGATAATATGTTAAGAGAAAAACCTGAGGATCTAAAAAAATTATTATTTCATTGAACTATCTGCTCACATGAGTATTTTGGAAGGGGCATGCCCATGCCTCACTTCTTTCATGACTCTGCACTACAGACTTCTCTTCCTCTTCACTAATCACCATACCCTTACATGGGTCAATTTAAGACAATAAGCATTTATTAAATGCCTGCTAGGGGCCAGGCACTATACTAAGTGCTGACTCATTTGCCTTCTAGATTTGTAGTTTAACTTTGCGTGATATCTTCCTCCATTAGAATGCAGACACCTTAAGGGTAGAAACTATAGTCAGTACTTGTATTTGTATTCCCAAAGCTTACCCCAGTGTCTGGAACATTTTAAGTACTTAATAAATGTGTTTGTCTCTTCTCCTGTTTTCTCTTCTATTCATTCCATGTCTATCTCTCCTCCTCCTCCTCCTCCTTCCTCCTCATTCTCCTCCCCCTCCTTCTCTTTTCCTTCTCTTTCTCCTCCTCCTTCTTCCCTTCCTCCTCCTCCCCCTCCTTCCCTTCTCCTCTTCCTCTTCCTCATCCATCATCATCCTCATCACCATCACCACCATCATCATCATCATCATCATCATCATCATCTCCTCCACCTTCTCCTTCTTCTTTCTGTTTTCATCTATTTCTTTTATTTCTACCCCTCCTCCTCCTCTTTTCTCTCTCTCATCTATTTATCTTATTTCTATCTAAATAGAGTTTGACTAATTCTTGCTGATCTTTTCTTTTTCTTGGTACTAACTTTTATAAACTGAAGGTCTAAATAGAAGGGAAAGCAGTTTCTCCCAACTAGATATTTAATGTAGGGATCCTAGTCATCATTTAGTATATCAATTTAAAAAAAAATAGAAAGTGTGCAGACATGTAGAAATCTCTGTAAGTTTCTGCCATAATCAACTTGCAAACCTGCCAAGGATTGCTTCTTGCAGGGAAGCATATTCACAAGGCAGTTTTCATTAAAAATGGTCTATTTATCTTATAAGAAAATAGAAATAAATTTTGGGGGTGGAAACATTTTTATCGAAGCTGTGATTCATAGTATGGGGAAGAATGGCAGAGTAATTTCACATAGGCATGCCGTTAGCCTCCTGGGGATTTGGCTCCACAAATGTCATCTCGCCACTATTTAATACCATATTTATTGTCCTGTCATTAGCTCATAAATAATGTGCCAAGATCTATGGCACAAGAGATGCCACTGGTGACCCGATAGTATCATTCAAAAAAGGGAAAGATGTCAGAGTTATTATCTCCCATGAATGCTCTGAAAGTAAACTCTAGCAATTATGAAGAATCATAAGTTTCCCCATAAAATCAGTCTGAGCAAACCCTAAATGGGGCTTAAAATAGCATTTCTAGCCCATATTCCCTCATAAAATCTCAGAACCCAGTTGAGATAGCTATATCTGTCATGGGCCTTCAGGCAAATAAACCTCAAATTGATGGGGATGATGTAAAATGAAATCCCTTTGGGCTTCATATTCACATTGAAATTCTGATTCAAAGTACCAAATTGGCACTGAAAGTCAAACAGTTTACCAGTTACATGTTTTTCTAAGTGAGATTTCGTAAACAAAATAATACACAAAGCCAAAGTCTAGAATTACACAATAACATTTTAATACACTAGGTAAAAAATAGATTGTTAGGGGATCTGCATTTGATCATGGGCAATTGTCTTGATAAGATTATTTACTTACTATACAAAATTACTGTTTCTTCTCTATTTTGTTTGCTAGTAAAGTAACTCTTTTCTAACTATCATAAAAATGGAGTATTGCTATAGCAAGGCTTCAAAGACATTGGAAGGATATAAAGGAAGTTTTGCTATTATTGTGACCTCTTAGAATAAGCCTCAGACTGGGAAGGTATAATAATATAATCACAGGATTAGAGAGTGTTTAAAGCTGAAAAAGAATTTAGAACATAGAATATTACAACTTAGAGCATAGAATGGAACCTTGGAATAGAATGATCTCTACATAGAAAATAGAATGTCACAGCTGGAAAGGACTTGCAACTGAAAGTGGTAGGGCTAGACATGATTTTAGGGTAATCTTGTTCAATTCACTCATTTGATAAATGAGGAAACCAAAGTGCAAAGAGGCTAAGCTGACTTGCAGGTACTCTCTTCTAAATCATATCACAACACCTCTTCAACCTTTCAAACTAGTGAAAGTTGGGCAAAGGCAAAACAATAAGGAAGGAGAAATCTATCTTAAATGTTCTAGTATTTTGTACTTCTCCTTCTAATGTGATCTTCGGTTACCTTTTTGTTTGGCTGATGTTGGCCATGTGTGGGGCATATGTCCACCACATAAGGCTCAGGTAAATGAGACAAGAAAGGTACTTTAAGGACTGCAGGTTCTCACTCCCTCCTGGTGTTCTGACTCTCTAGATTTAATCTTTTAAGCTCTGGGTCTGATCTATGGTGCTTCCCTGCCTATTCTTGATTCAGATCTCCAATATTCCTGACTTTGGATTAAGAGCCTAAGAAACAGCTCTTATGTTTCTGTTGATCTTGCCTTATATTTACTGTGTTGTGCCAATTGTTGCTGTTCATCCTTCATTCCTGAAGAGGACCAGTGACTTCCCGAGAGTGATATCTTGACTTGTGAGTGAATTAAACTTGAGGGGGGCAGAGGTTAAAAAGTCACTGGCCTCATTCTCTCCTCCAGAATTATCAAAGTCCAGTTGCAAGACAAAATTCAAGATGACAGTCAATGGCCATGAAGTGGATGACCTTGATCTTTCTAAACAAAGTATCAGAGGAAGGATTTGAACTTAGGTCTCCCTGACTCTAGGCTCAATTATCTACTCTACGACTTAGCTCTAGACTTGGATAAAAGGAGTGACTTGTGCCCTCTATCTTTAAGTTTCTGAAAGGTCATCATGTTGAATAGGAAATAGTTTTTGTCTCCTTTGCCCCAGAGATAAAGTTCCTGAATACAGATCACACTCCTACACACCTTCTCATGCTGGGTGATTCCTGACCATATTTTATTTTACATTATTGATGGAGGATTCAATATGGTAGAGTGGAAAGAACACTGGCTGTAAAACATGGGATCTGAGTTTGAATTCTGGCTTTACCACCATTTAACCAAGCATGAGCAGATCTCCTGAGTACTACTACTGTGAATAGCTTTAACGTTCTGATCACATAGTATAGTGAACTTTCTATTTATTCAGCAGTAAACTAAAGCAAAACATTCACAGAAACCAAAGCATAGCATTCACAATGATATAATTTATCATTAAAGTGGCCACATAGTTTTAAACAAAAGATGTCATTCAGTAAGTCCTTAACTCAGTCTTCCTTAAGGAGCAAATCTCCTTAAGGGATTCAAAGTACAAATGTCTCCCACCCCTAGATGGCACTGTCTTAATCTCTCAGTCAAAAAGTCTTCTTTTTCTTGATTGGAGATTAGTTTCCAATCATCCTTAACTCAATCATCCTCAAGGGGTAAAAGGTACAAAGTACAAAGTTCTCCCACCCCTAGATCACAGTAAATCATGATCTTGGCAGTCAGCACTAAGTACCCAAGGAGAGGTCTTTTCGTCTTAGCTTGAGTCTGGCTCCCAGATTCCATGGTTCCTCTTCCATGGTCCCAGCTTTTACCTGATTCACAGTCATCACCTGGATTCACAGGTAAGCAGCTCTCAGCTCCTTGCCCAGCTCTTCTTACAGTTCCTTTTCCAGTTCCTATTCCATATTGAAGCTCACAGTGCCCAGGCCACCTCAAGTCCTTCAGAGTTTCTGTTTCTAGGAAGACAAATCTTAATAGAGCAAAAACAACATTCATGTACATTGCCAGAACCATCATCAGTCCACTACCTGCCTGTGAAATTAACACAGACCCACAAACAACATCTGAGAAGTCAACACAAATCATCAGCACAGTCCCAGGACCTCTGAAACCCTCCTCCAGAGCTTCTTTAAACAGACAACACGAAAATCCTCTTTCAGGGCTTCCAGTAAGCTCTAAGGGCTTCTGTACAAAGTATTACAAACACAAATCAACACAGATAGAACAGACAAACAGAGTGGCAACCATCACAAGTGCTCTTCTCAGTTCTGCTCAGTCCCAGTGTGTTCTCCTTCTTATATATATGGTGGTTCTACTTTCTGTCCCACCCTTCCTGTTGTCAGAAAGTTCCTCCCACCTTCAAATCACAAGGGACTCAAACAAGGTGCATAAAACTTAAGTAGCTGAAACAAGGTGCTAACTACTTCTTGGCTTGCCATTACAGCCACATATTACATACATGTATTCCCAAATAAATCACTCCATCTCACTAGGTCATAATTTCCTTATCTTTAGAATGAGAGTGGTGGACTCAATGCCTCCTACAATCCCTTCTACCTCTATGATGCAACCTAACAAACTGTAGGCTTTTTCTTGCTTCCTTCAATGTTTAAGAAATACCACGAAAGTACAAATTCTTTCCATTTCTCATTCCTCACTCTCAATATGTTATTATAATCATTAACAGCAGCATCACAGAGCTCTCTAAGACCTGTTCAGGAAACTGAGGCTCAAGGATAATAAATTACATGCCATGAATTACACAGATAGAGCATGAGATTCTGAGGCAGGATTAAAACCCAGATGTTTCTGACTTTCAACCCAATACTTTATAAATATTTTGTAATCCTGATTCTCTTTCTGGAACCAATTTTCTCCTTTTCTGATGATACATACATTTATGATATTTTTATGACACTTCTGAACTGAATATTTCCATTGACCATTGATTTGTCTTAAGAGACACTTTGGTATAGTGGAGATAATTAGACTTGGAGTAAGAAAGACACATATTTGAATTCTAATTCATACATCTATTAACTTGTGTCCCTGGGAAAGTCTTTTAAAAACAGTTTTCCAAATCATAAAATGTGAACAATAACAGTGTTTACTTTGCAAGGTTGTTGTGAAAATCAACTGTCATTAGCAGATACTTTGCATGCCTTAAAGTGCTATGTAAATGGCAGTGGCCATGGCTGTTGTTGGCATCTTTGTGATAATTTCTTTTTCATTGTGAACTTAGCAATCCTCAACAAACACTAACAATCCTAATACAGAAAGAACAAACCAGAGAGTTATACATGAAACTGTGAGCTTCTGTGACATGCAATCTGTTCTTTTTTCAAACTTTAGTTTTTATTTAACAAGGTCATATCAAAATTGTTTTTTTGTGTGTGCATTTCTGAACTTTGTGTTTCCTTCTGGTATTTTTGTGAGTGTTTCATTGCTCTTTTGCTTTTTTTCTTACATCTTAGTCATTATTATTCTCCTGAGATCATGATGTTCCAAGATTCAGAGCCATAAAACATACTTTGCAGAAAATACACATTAAAGGTAGGGGTTTTCACACTGGTGAGCATCTCAGACCATTGAAAATCCTGAATAGTTTTCAAGTAATGGACATGCCCATTTACTTGGAGATGCATACAGCAAATATTATGGTCAAATGTCAGTCAATCTAGATACAGCTTCACTGTGAGGGGATATCGGCTATATTTTCCTATTCATGAGTCAAGCAGGAATATGCTCTCTATGTGTCAACTGCCTGGAAAGCAGTCAGCATTCATGCCAGGTATTTGTTTTTAGCTCAAAAAGCACCCAGAAGTTAATGTTCTTAGTGCACAAGAGCAGGTGAGGGAATGCACTGGTGAACTCCAAACCTGCAACTTTTCTCACCTCAGGAGGTGATGAACGACTAGCAGGGAAGGAAGCAATGATTGATAGGTGTGCTGACTCAAAGAAGAATTCCATTAGGGACAAAGTAGGAGGCATCAACTTGATGACTTTGACATTCACAGTAGAAAACATTCACTCTGAGTCTGTAATAGCAGGGGTTTGCCTGGGGGCCCAGGGAAGAGAAGGACAAGTGACTCCCTGGGTAGCATTATGAATGGATCTGCTTCATGGAATCCAGAGGGAACTTTGCTTCAGGCAATTTCAAGGAGAGAAACTTGGAGCAACATAATGTGAGTCAATCCAAGGAATCATAGGAGGAGCACAATATATTTGATAGAGAGTCAGTATTGGAAGCTAGTAAGACCTTCCAAATACTGACTATATGATGCTGGACAAATCATTTAACCTTTCTGTGATCTAGGCCATTCTTGGTAAATTACAGATAATATTCTGAGCTACATTGTTAGAAGGATTCTCTCATGTAGGGGTTCTCTATTTCAACGAAATCACAGCTTTAGCCTCACAACATCCACAGCATCTCAGAACTAGCAGGATTTCAAGGGGTCATCTAGTATAACACATAATCATAATGGAATCTCCTCTAAAACATTCCTCAATGAGTGGCCAATCAGCATTTAAATGCCTCCTATTAGAAATAATCCACTCTCACCTGAGGCAGCCCATTTGACTTTTGGAGAGCTTTAATTATTAAATTTTCCATTGTCTTGAGGTCCAAAGTCTTGTCTAAGATCTTCCATTGGGATGAGTCTAAAATTCCACCTCTTTGTGAATTTTACCCCCTAGAGCTGAACAGAGCTCATCAAATAATGCCCCTTGCACAACACTGCTTTTCATAACCTTGAAAACAAATAACATCCCAGTTAAGTCTTTTCTTTTATAGGATAAATATCTTACATCTCTTCCACTAGTGCTCCTACCATGTCTCTAGTTGTTTCATTCTAGTTGCCTTCCTCTAGATATGCTTATGTTATTAATATACTTTCTAAGATCTGGTAGTGACAACTGAAAACATTAATGCAGATGTGGTCTGACCAGGGTAGAGGACAATGGAACCATCCTTTCGCTTCCCTTCTTCTGGATATTCTATCTCTAAGATTGCATTAACTTTTAGGATACTGTTAACTGCTACTGATTTTGCAGTTTACTATAACAACAGATCTAAAAAAAGTTATTTACCCTTACCTACTCAATCTTGCCTACTGCAATTGATTTCCTGTACCCAAATAAACATCTCTACATCCCTATTGAATTCTATCTTTTTAGACTCCATCTAACATTAAAGCCTGTAGAGCTCTCCTTGTTTTTTTTTTTTTGTTATTGTTATTTGCTTTTTGGAAGGCATTTGGGTTTAAGTGACTTGCCCAAAGTCACATGGCTAGTTATTGTGTTAAACGTCTGAGGCTGGATTTGAACTCAGGTCCTCCTGACTCCAGGGTTGGTGCTCTACTTACTGACCACCTAGCCGCCCCCACAAGCTCTCTTTCTTTTTTTGTTTCCCAAATGCTTCATTAACTTCTAGTTTACATCTTTCATTTTTACCAGATTTTGAGTTACATTTTTTTCCCGTTTTTAACCTACCCACCACCCCAGAATAGCAGTCCCACAGGATATTCCCTCATTCAATTTGCTCTCTCCCATATCTTCTCCCATACCTTCTTCCACTTTTACATTAGAGCAAGGTGAATCTTTATGCCCCAATGCCTGCACATCTTATCTCCCAGTTACATGCAAAATAGTATTAATAATAGTATTTATATGTACTTGAAACATTTAATTTTAAAACTTCGAATCCCAGATCAATTCCCTTCGTCCCTTGTCACCCACTCCCACTGGGAAGATAAGCAATTCAGTATATGTTGTACATGTATAGCTATGCAAAACATTGCCACAGTAGATATATTGTAAAAGACTGCTTATATTTCCCTCCCACCCATCCCATTCCCCACCTGGTCCATTCCCTACTTTGATCCTGTCCTTCTTCAAAAGTGGGTGCCTCCAACCTCCCCTCCCCCCAGCATGCTCTCCCCTCCATCCTCCTCCCTCTCATCCCCCTCCCCCCTACTCTTCTGCAGGGGGAGATATCCCATTTAGTATGCATGTCATTCTTTCCCTGAGCCAAACTCAATGAGAATATGCTTTTGCATTTTTGCCCTCCTGTTCTTCCCCTCCCTTGTGACTACTTCCCCTTGTCTTTTCTACATGAGATGGTTTACCCCCGCGACTGTCTCTCCCCATCTCCTCTTGCCACATTCCTCTCTCAACTCTTAACTTTACCCCTTAAGTATCATCCCTTCCCACCAAATTAGACCTGTGCCCTCTATCCATGTATACCTGTAAACATACACACACACACACACACACACACACACACACACACATTCACATATGCATTCAAATGCCCTTATACCTTCAATTATTTTCAAACTGAGAAAGGTTTCATCAGTCACAATTATTGTTTTTCCATGTAGGAATGTAAATAGTTCAACTTTGATAAGGTCACAGTGATTTCTTTTCCCTGTTTACCTTCTCAAGTATCTCTTGCTTCTTGTGTCTGAATGTCAAATTTTCTATTCAACTCTGTTTTTTTCCTCAAGAATGCTTGAAAGTCCTCTATTCCACTGAATGACCATATTTTCCCCTGAAGAAAGATGCTCGGTTTTGCTGGGTATGTGATTCTTGGTTTTAATCCCAGCTCCTTTGCCCTGTGCAATATCATATTCCATCCCCTTCCATCCCTCAGTGTAGAAGCTGCCAGGTCCTGTGCCTATTCTGATTGTGTTTCCAGAATATTGGAATTGTTTCTTCCTGGCTCCTTGTAGTATTTTCTCCTTGATCTGTGAATTCTGGAACCTGGCTATAATATTCCTAGGAGTTTTCTTTTGGGGATCTTTTTCAGGAGGTGATCTCTGGATTCTTTCAATCTCTGTTTTGCCCTCTGAGTCTTAAACATCAGGGCAATTTTCCTTGAGAATTTCTTGAAGGATGATTTCTACTTTATTTCTTTGATCATGGGTTTCAGGTACTACAATACTTTTTAAATTATCTCTCCTGGATCTACTTTCTAGGTCAGTGGTTTTTCCCATGAGCTATTTCACATAGACTTCTAGTCTTTCAATTGCTTGGAGCTGTTTAATAGAATTTTGATTTCTCATAAAGTTACTAGCTTCCATTTGCTCCTGTCTAATTCTGAAGGAAGGAATCTCCTCAGTGAGCTTTTGAGATTTTTTTTCCATCTGGCAAAGTAGGCTTTTTAAGGCATTCTTGTCCTCATTGCCTTTTTGAGCCTCTTTTGCCACTTGAGTTAGTCTATTTTTTAAGATGTTATTTTCCTCAGTCAGGCAGCTGAATCTAATTTCATACTTTTCTTCTATCCTCATTTCTCTTCCCATTTTTTTTCTCTACTTCTCTTATTTGGTTTTCAAAATCCTTCTTAAGGTCCTCTATGGCCTGTAACCTGCTCGTATTTTCATTTGGGGCATTTGGTACAGGAGTTCTGACCTCACAGTCCTCCGCCTGTTCCATGCTTTGATACTCTTTGCCCCCAAAATAGGAGTCTAATGTTGCATTTTTTGTTTATTTTGTTTCCTTTGCCTAGGTATGTTGCCATTTAATTTCTTGGCTTTGGGGCTTGTTGCCACAGTAGGACTCTGCAACCAGACAGGAGAACTTCCATCCCAAACGTTGGGGTCTTCTCAACTGCCGGAGGTATTAGTTGAGTGCCGTCCCTGACCCCCCACAAACTCTGGCAAGCTGAACACACACCCCAAGACCTCCACCCCAGATGGCAATCCAGATCCAGGGAGGTTAAAGTAAGAGTGATTACCACCCCCCGCCAAGACTGATCACCAGATCCCCCTACAGTTCGCAGACCAGGAGTGGACGCTGCAATTGAAGCTGCAAAATGGTGTCTGTGCAGCATCTCCTCAGCCACTTCTAGCCCCTAGGGGAAGAAGCCAACGTGCTCCCAAATACTGTCCCAAAGTCCATAGGGCACTAACCTCTCACTTGGTGTTGAAAATTCTGGATAAACCACAGCTGCTGGTGTTCTGGGGTCCCTCTAGCCAGCTGCTGGACCGGTAGCCCTGGGACTAAAACCTCTGACTCACGTGGTCCTGGGCTCGGCTCCCAGAGCACTGTGCTGTCAGCTCCCAGTTTGCTGTGCTGGCTGTTGCCTGCAGGCCTGCCAGGCTGTCCTCAGTGGGAGGTTAGCTTCTCTGTGGTGTTCTGTGGGTGCTGGAGCTCCAGAGGTTGTTTAGAGTCCCCCTTTTACATGATTTTGAAGTGGTGTGGGCTGGAGTGCCTTGGAAGTGCTGTTTCTACTCCGCCATCTTGGCTCTGCCCCTACAAGCTCTCTTTCCAAAAGAAGAAAAAAAAAAACTTTCTAAAAGTTTTTTTCTAAAATCTGATCCTTTCCAAAATCTGTAATCATTTTATTCCTTTAATCACTAAACTTCAATGGTTTCTTATTCCCTCCAAGGTCAAACATAAGGTCTCCTTTTTGACTTTTAAAGCCCTTCACAACTTGATTGTTACCTGTTTCCAAACATATACATTAATCCACTTCCAGACTAAGTGGCCTTTAATGTTCCATGGTTGACCCCAGTTTCTAGGATAAGAACTCACTATTCAACAAAAACTTCTGAAAAAAAATGGAAAATAATATATTAAAAACTAGGCATAGACCAATACCTTATGCCATATATCAAAATAAGGTCAAAATGAGTTCACAATTTAGATATAAAGGCTGACACTATAAGCAAACTAGGAGAGAAAGTAATAGTTTACCTGTCAGATTTATGGAGATCAGAGCAATTTATAATCAAATAAGAGATAAAGAAGATTAGAGAATTTTGATTGCATTAAATTGAAAAGTTTTTGCACAAACAAAACTAGTGCAAACAATATTAAAAGGGGAAACAGAAACCTGGGAAGAATTTTTATAATCAATATATCTGATAAAGGCCTCATTTCTAAAATTTGTAAAGAACTGAGTCAAATTTTTAAGAATACAAGTCACTGCCAAATTGATAAATCATCAAATGATATGAAGAGACAGTTTTCAGATGAAGAAATTAAAAGCTATCCATAGTTACATGAAAAAAAAACTTCTCTAAATCATTGTTGATTAGAGAAATTCAAATCAAAACAACTGATGAGTACCACATCACACCTATCAGATTGGCTAACATGACAAAGCAGGAACATTATAAATGCTGGAGAAGTTGTGGGAAAAATGGGAACGCTAATCAATTGTTGGTGGAACTGTAAACTGATCCAACCATTGTGGAGAGCAATGTGGAACTATGTTCAAAAGGTTATAAAAATGTGCATATCCTTTGACTCAGCAATACCATTTCTAAGGCTGTATCCCAAAGAGATTATACAAATGGAAAAAAGACCCACATGTACAAAAATATTTATAGCATCTCTTTCTGTGGTGGCCAAGAATTGGAAATCCAGGAAATGCTCATCAACTGGGGAATGTGTTAACAAGTTGTGATATATGAATGTAATGAAAAATTGTTGGGCTATAAGAAATGGTGAGCAGGTAGACTTTGGAAAAACCTGTAAACAGTTATGGGAACTGATGCTGAATTAGATGAGTGGAACCAGGAGAAAGTGGTACATGGTTCAGCCACATTGTGTGATGACTAATGACTAACTTTGGGAGGCCTACCTCTTCTCAGCAATGCAAGATACTAAGAAAACTCCAAAAGACTCATGATGTAAAATGCTGTCCACATACAGAGAAAAAACTATGGAGTCTGAATGCAGAATGAAACATACTATTTGTTCTCTCTCTGTCTCTCTGTCTCTCTCTCTGTCAGATCAATACTAGTGGAATATATTTGACTAAGCACAGAATTTGTTGTTGAGTTGTGTCAGTGATATCTGACTCTTTCTGACCCCATTTTGGGATTTTCTTGGCAAAGATAATTTTAAAGATGAAAAATTGAGGCAAACAGGATTAAGTAATTAGACCAAAATCACAGAACTAGTAAATGTCTGAGACAGGTTCTGAACTTTAGAAGATGAATCTTCCTGACTCTAGGCCCAGCACTCTGTTCATTGAACCACCTATTTGCCCCCATGTACAGAAGACTTGTGTTAAAGTCAGTTTCACTATGCATTATCTGCATGACTATAGAAAAATTGCTAACCTCAGATTTCCTCAAGTATGTACAGGATTGGCAGAAAAACTAGTTTTGGGTTATGATTTTACCATTTGCTAACCATATAACCTTAGGTGAGTAATTTCCAGTCCCCAGGCTTTAATTTGCTCATCTGTAAAAGAGGCAGAGATTGCACCAGGGATATGTTTGAATCAGTTTCTAAACTGATTCTTAAGAGCCAGATTGTTAAAATTTCAGCGTGAGCATTTATTGATTGTTAATTGATGAATTATAAATCGGGACTTTGTTTAGTTTGTTGTCTAGATTTAAGAAAGTGATGGAGAAAATGTTATTAATACAGATTAAACTTTTTTGGAGAACTGATTGTTAAACATTTACAAGCACACTCCTAGAATTTACCCAAGATTCCATTGGTATATGGAACTTTCAACTGAAGAAGCTTCTTCATTATTATAGCTCAGCAACTTTTCTGCATAAAGTATTCGAGAGCTGCCTAGATCATTGGGAGTTTCAGTGATTGTCTGAGAATTATACATTCATCATGGATCAAAGATGAGATGTGAATGTAGGTCTTTATGCCATTAAAATTGCTTCTCATTCCACTACACAACACAGTCTCTCTAATAAAAAGGCCATAGAAAGAATTGTATAACCTAACACAGAATTTTCAGTTCAACAAAGGCTTATTAAAACTTAGCCCCAAGGAAGAAATATTAGACAGACTTTCATACTTTCTTTGCAGTGAATCCGGGCAAAGGGTAAAGAACACTACAGACAATACCAGATTATTACAGATAAAGATAAATTTTTGATGTATTAGTTAATTTTAGTTAATTTCTCTTTCTCTCTCATTTATTCTTTGTTATAAAGGATGATTCTCAGGGAAGAGCCAAGAAGGGGGTGTATAACACAGGAAAACTCCCTGTACTCCCCCCATAATTACCTCAAATACCTATAAAAATGACTCTAAATAAACTTTAGGGCTAGAGAACCCACAAAGGGACAGAGATTAACAAACCTCCCACTGAAAACAGCCCATCAGACTGGCAAAAAGGGTCCATTGCAGCATGCTGGGAACAGAGCCCAGTCCCTTGTGAACTCATGGTTTTAGCCCCAGGGTAGTATGATCTAGCCACCACTGGAGGGACTTCAGGAGAGTGGATCACCGGCAGTTGTGGTAGTTTCCAGAATTATCAACCCGTAAATACAAAAGACAAAGTGAGAGGTCACCCCTGTTCCTCATGCGGGAGTGGAGGATTGCAGGAGTGGAGTCTGGCCTCTGCCAGCTCCAGAGGGAGAAGTGGCTGAGGCGTGATAGCCATGTAGGCCCCACAGCATGGCTTCTTCAGAGCTACTAGCTTTCAGATTGTAGGGGAAGTAAGCAACCATTCTGAGCGGTAATCACTCTGGCTTTAACCTCCTTGGATCTGGATTGTTGTCTAGGGTGGAGGTCCTGGGGTCAGTGACCAGGTGCCAGAGCATGTGGAGGCTTCAGAAAGGGCAGTCAACTAATAGCTCTGGCAGCTGTGAAAACCACAGCAATTTGGGACAAAGCTCTCCTCCTTGGAAGTAGAGTTCTACTATAGCAAAAAGCTCAAGAGTCAAGTAATTGAGTGGCAACATGAGCAAGCAAAGTAAGCAAAGCAAACACAGCAATCCAACTTTAGATTCCTTTTTTGGGGACAAAAAGGATCAGAGCATGGAACAGGAGGAAGACAAGGAAGTCAGAACCCCTGCACCAAAATATTCCAAGCAAGATATGAATTGGTAACAGGACATAGAGGAGCTTAAGTAGGATTTTGAAAATAAAATAAGAGAAGTGGAGGAAAAATTGGGAAGTGAAATGAGAATAATGCAAGAAAATTATGAAGAGAGTCAACAACGTGACTGAAGAAAATAACACATTAAAAATAGACTAACTCAAATAGCAAAAGAGGCTCAAAAAGCCAATGAAGAGAAGAATGCCTTAAAAAGCTGAATTTGCCAGATGGAAAAAGAATCTCAAAAGCTCACTGAAGAGAGTAATTCCTTCAGAATTAGATTGGAACAAATGGAAGCTAGTGACTTTATGAGAAATCAAGATACTATTAAGCAGATACAAAAAATGACAAAATAGAAGGCAATGTGAAATATCTCATTGTAAAAACCACTGACCTGGAAAATAGAAATAGGAGAGATAATTTAAAAATTATTGGACTATTTGAAAGCCATGACCAAAAAAAAAAAAGAACCTAGAAATAATCCTTCAAGGAATTTTCAAGGAAAATTGACCTGATGTTTTAGAACCAGAGGGCAAAATAGAGGTTGAAAGAATCCGCCAATCACCTCTTGAAAAAGATCCCCAAAATAAATATTATAGCCAGGTTCTGGAGTTCCCAGATCAAGGAGAGAATATTACAAGCAGCCAAGAAGAAATAATGTCAATATTCTGGAAACACAATTAGGATAACACAGGATCTGGCAGTTTATACATCGAAGGATTGAAGGGCTTGGGATATGATATTCTAGAGTTCAAAGGAGCTGGGATTAAAAGCAAGAATCCCCTACCCAGCAAAATTGAGTATCATGTTTGAGGGGACAATATGATCATTGAATGAAATAGAGGACTTTCAAGCATTCTTGATAAAACAACCAGAATTGAATAGAAAATTTGACATTCAGATACAAGAAGCAAGAGAAGCATGAGAAGGTACACAGGGAAAAGAGATCATAAGGGACTTAGCAAAGTTGAACTATTTACATCCCTTCATGGAAAAATGATAATTGTAACTTATGAAACACTTCTCAGTATGAGAATAGTTGAAGGGAATGGAAATGTATATATAAATATATATATGTGTATGTATAGGTATATGTATGTGTATGTATATGTATATGTATATATATGTATATGTATATGTATATGTATATGTATACATACATATGTCTGTATAGGAGAGTATATAGGCTATGAATACATATGTGAGTATGTGTATATATGAGTACAGATATACATAGACAGAGGAACAAGAAGGAATGATACTTAAAAGGTAAAATGGAGAGGTAAGATAGGAATATAATGAGAGGAGATGGGGAGAGACAGAATGGGGTAAATTATCTCATATAGAAGACACAAAGGGAAACTGCTATAACGGAGGGGAAGAACAGGGAGGCAGAAGGGAATGGGTCAACCTTAATCTTATTGAATTTGGCTTAGGGAGGCAATGACATATATGCTAAATAGGGTATTTCACCCTATAGGAGAGTGGGGGATGGAGGGGATGAGGGTGGAAGATAGAGGGGAGGGCAAGTTTCGGGGTAGGGAAGTTAGAAGCACAAAGTTTTGAAAAGGGACAATATCAAAGTAGAGAATAGAACAAGTGGTGTGTGGGATAAAACGGAGGGAAATATAGTCAATCTTTCACATTATATACACTATGGAAATGTTTTGTGTAGCTATACAAGTATAACCTATATTAAATTGCTTATCTTCCCAGTAAGCATGGGTTATGAGGGAGGAAGGAAAGAGTCTGGAATTCAAAGTTTTAAAATCAAATGTTTAAAAATATTATTATTATTATTATTATTATTATTATTATTATTATTATTATTATTATTATTATTATTATTATTTTACATGCAGCTGGGAAATAAGATATATAGGCACTGGTGTATAGAGATCCATCTTGCCCTACTGGAAAGTCAGAGAGGTGATGGGAGAGGATATAGGAGAGAGCAGATTGGGGGAGGGGGCATACAGTGGGATCACTGTTTTTGGGTGGTGGGTAGGGGGAAAGATGGGGAGAAAATTTGTAACTCAAAATCTTGTGGAAATGAATGATGTAAACTAAAATTAAACATAAAATGTAATTTAAATTTTAAAAAAGAAAAAGAAAAAAATAATGACTCTCAGAAATGTACTATGGTTGATAGAAATCAAATATTACAACTGACTTTCTTCCCATTTTGCATTCCTACTCATTGGTTGTGGGGGAGATTAATAAAGTTATTAACTTGTTCAAAGATATTACTCTTTGAACATCCCCTCCTGATGCTATAGTTTACAATCACATATTGTTATGCTTCCAATGGAGAATCATTTAGTATGTACAATTAGCTCTTAGTAAAGTTATTTACTAAGGTAGAATTATAGGCTGCTTGTATGAAATTTTAATGTCTATGTGAATTGACTAAATTCAACTCATGGAAAGGTATGGATAGATATCTCTGGAATATGGTTTACCCCTCTCCAAGAAATATTGATTACTTCCTGGAGAGGATCAGTAATAGGGACCACAAGTTTGGCCATTATGTTCTCCTCTGAGGAGGGAAAATACGGGAGTAGAGATATCTTTTTTCTGCTCCCCTAAATATTTCTGGTCTAGGGACATGACTTCATGAGTTCAAGCTGCTTTCCTGACCATTATACATGATGAGAGAAATTGTCCTAAGCTTATATCTGTAGACTTGACTCCTTCCCACCAAATAGTAGTTATACAAACAGCCATCATAAATAGTAAAAATATATATTTTGTGGCATATTCTAATAAACTCTTTAGTTGGCAGCAAGAGGAGATGCCCCACTCACTTAAGAGGAAGATCTGATATCACCCAAGTGGAAATTTACTGATGACTCAAGGGAAGCAAGCTGGAAATTGAGGACATGTTGAAGAGTTACTTTCCCTCTTTATTTCTGAAACCTTCCAAAGTTTACCTCTTCGACTGCTTGGAGTTGGTCCCAAAGAAAATATGCAATCTCATTTTTTTCTCTCAAAGAAGAAAAGAAAATTGTCTCTCTTCTCTGAGCTCTCATGAAACTCTCCCAGTCACACAGGCATGGAAGTGTCAAGTGATCTTCCTTCCATCAACCTAGATTGATGCTTTTTCTCCAGTGGCATGCAAAATCCCTGAGTCTTGAGCATGTTGTTGCACTGAGATGGCACAGCAAAGACAATGACAAAAACAATCATCCCCATCCCCAAACCTGGATTGCTCTTTTCCACAAATACAGAACATCTGAAGGAAGAGTGAATGCAAACTTGGACTACAAAAGTAGTGAGGCATCCATGTAGGAAAAGTCACTAACAATTTGGGATTTCATGGCCTGGAAATTCTTACTATCTAGATGATTTTCTCTCTGTGACAACATCAACCTAGTGAGAAAGACGTTGTCATCAAATTTCTCCCTCAAATTTATATGCCTCAAAACCACTTAGGAACCAAACCAAACAATGGGTTTGGGATTTTGTTTTGTTGTTTGAGGGGAAGGAGCTTCTTAAAAAACAAACTAAAAGGGGCGGCTAGGTGGCGCAGTGAATAGAGCGCCGGCCCTGGAATCAGAAGGACCTGAGTTCGGAGCCGGCCTCAGACACTTAATCCATACAAACAAAAACCTAGCCGTGTAACCTTGGGCAAGTTACTTAACCCCAATTGCTTTAAAAAAAAAACCAAAAAAACAAAAACTAAAAACTAAAAAAAACAAAACAAAACAAAACCAACACTATATAAAAGTTATCATAGTTAGTATTTAAAGATCACATGCTCTTTGTTTAGCTTTGTGGGAAGTACAATAGAAGATATAATCTCTGCCCTCCGGAAGTTTATATGTCTTAAAGTTAAGATAAGAATACACAAGAACCAGTTAAAAAACATTGATAAGAGAGTGCATTTTAAAGACCAAGGGAGTATTAATAGTATTAAAAGAGGTGTAAAAGAGAGAAAACCCCTTAAAAGATTATTTTAAGCTACCTTCCAACATCATTATAAGTCATGATTTCTATTTTCCCCTCTTTCCACTCTTCTTTCTCCTCATTCTCAACCTTTTTATTTTCTCCCCCTATTCATTGTTCACAAACAGGATAATGAGGTAAAACTCAGATTAAGCCCCTTGGTTATGAACCAAGATGAAAGGTAAAGTTGTAAAGGTGGCTAAATCATTGGGCTGAAAGACTTGGATAATCTGTGGATTTTAATTATTCATTAATTTCTTTCCATTAACACCTAAGATAAGTCATATGGTAGAAACTTAGATTAGGTCACCATGAGATAATCAAAAAGGCTTAGCACCAGAGAAAGCATTGTCGTTATGTGTCAGAAGATTGTAGAATTTTAACTCTATTTAAATGGAAAAAAACAACTAACAATTTTAGTACCCTAGTGGAATTGGGATGGGGGAAGGGGAGGGGTATCAGGAAAGATGTCTGCCATCTGGTAGTTTCCTTTTTTAACTAACTATTGCTCCTAACTATATGCTAGCTCAGTTGTTTCTGAAACAGTTCAAGAACTTTCAGCACCTTATAAATTTTGGTATCCTAGAGCAAAGTTCCTATTGTACCACCTCAGTTATGGCTTTGTCTATCAAGGCATCAGGAGTTTGAAAACATTCCCTGCTCCCAAATTGCAGCTAGCATTAGTATGGCCCTCCAAATGATCAGAAGTGCTCAAGCATGGGACAGCCTGCTTTATGGAGAGAGTGGGTTCCCTACTGCTAAAGATATTCATATAAAGGCTGAATGTATACTTGTCAAGATGTTGTTACAGAAGGAATCCATGCTCAGGTGACTTTATACAGCATCACATCTAAGATCCCTTCTAATGGAAGCCCTGTAATGCTCTAATTCAGTTATTCCCTTATCTTGCTAGTAGAGACTCTGAAACTTGCTAACTTCCAAATCTACAAGTGCAAAGTCCAGGGTTAAAGAATATCACCAGGCTTTGAGTGCTCCCTAGATGTCATAGATTTATGCTGCCTCTGACCATGTGATCAGTGACATCTCTCCCTATGGGGTCTTCCATTTTTTGCCCAGCATACTTCCTCAGGTTCTGCTGTAAGGAAATATTCCTGGAATATTCTATGCTTAAGTTTTCCCTCAACTTAAGTTAATCCTCTAACTCCCACAGAGTTCTTCCCTTATGGTTTATTTTTGATGCTAGGCATCTGGCCAATTTGCTTTTATAAATATCGCAGGAATGGTTCCCATGACATTTGCATGCATTCGCCACAAAGATACCTTTGTCAAACTCAGAATGCCACACTGGGGAGTTGGAATGCAGATCGTATTTCATGGAACATGGCAAGCTTTCCTCATGTTTGGCATGATCAAAGCATTTATTTTAGAATATCCATATGCCCTGGATACCTAGCAGGTCCTCACATATACCAGCTGACTGGAAATGAGATTATCATCTCATCAATATCAATGCAGTCTCCCCTTACTAGCCAAGTCATCACAAACCCAAGCCTTTGTTTTCTTATATGTTTATCTAACATTGTGCATTATCTATCATTTTGTCAGTCAATAAGAATTTGCTATGTATATAGTCATTTATACATTGTTTCCCTAATTATACTGTGGACTTCTTGAAGGCAAATACATTTTTCCTCTTTCTCTGTGTTCCCAGAACTTAGCACTAGTTCCTGGTACGTGGCAGGTAATTAATATATCTTAGTTGACTTATTAAGCATTTACTATATGCTAAGCACAGGGTTAAGTGCTAGGAATAGAAAGAAAGATAAATATATGGTCCATACCCACAATAGGTCACATTCTAAAGGGTCTACAACATGCAAATAACTATATATATGAAATATATTTACTGTAAAAGGAAAGGAATCTCAGAGGGAAGTCACTAGCAGGAGTGGAGGTGGTGTCAGATGGAGAAAGACTTCCTAAAAGAGGTAGGGTTTGAGGTGAGTCTTGAAGAAAGATGGGAAGTTAAGAGGCAAAATTGAGGAGGGAGAGCCTGGAAGATTTTCAGTGGGGAGATGAACTATCTTATGCAAAAAAATAGCAAATCGTCATTGTATTTTAATCAAAGGATGGGTGGAGAGTAGAAGAAGACTGGAAAGGGAGCAAGGGACCAGGTTGAGAAAGGCTTTAGGTCTATAAGGGGCAAACAGCATATATTATTTAATTTGTATGTCATCCTCATTGCCTAATACAGACATGTGAGGTTCATGATAAATATTTGTTATTGTTTTTATTTGCATAGCACATTTTGGTTTCTAGCTGGCTTTTCTTGCATTCACATGTTTGAACCTCACAAATGTTCTATGAGATGGGTAGTAGAAGTTTTTTTTTTTTGTTTTTTTTTTTTTGTACCCAACCTCCCAGAATAGCAGTCCCACAAGATATCACTTCCTCCAATCTGCTCTCTCCCATACCTCCTCCCATATCCCCTTCGACTTTTCCATTAGAGGAAGGTGAATCTTTGTGTCCCAATGCCTGCACATCTTATCTCCCTATTACAAGCAAAAGAGTATTAATAATAGTATTTATATACATTTGAAACATTTAATGTTAAGACCTCGAATTTCAGATCCATTTCCTTCCTCCCTTGTCACCCATTCCCTCTGGGGAGATAAGTAATTCAGTATATGTTGTACATGTCTAGCTATGCAAACCATTACCATAGTAGATATATTGTACAAGGCTACTTATAATTCCCTCCCACTCATCCCACCCCCCAACTGGTCCATTGCCTACATGATCCTGCCCCTCTTCAGTAGTGGGTACTTCCAACCTCCACTCCCCCCAAGGATGCCCTCCCATCCATCATCCCTCCTCTCATTCCCCTTCCCCCTGTTCTGCTGGAGGTTGAGATATCCCATTTAGTATGTATGTCATTCTCTCCCTGAACCAAATTCAATGTGAATGTGGTTTTGCCTTTTTAGCCTTCCTATTCTCCCCCTCCCTTCCAACCACTTCCCCTTGCTTCTTCTACATGGGATAGTTTACCCTACCCTGTCTCTCCCCATCTCCTCTTGCCACTTTCCTCTCTCACCTCCTAATTTCATCCCTGGAGTATTCTTTCTTCCCAACAAATTCAACCTATGCCCTCTATCCATATATAACTGTAACCATATACACACACATTCACATATGTATTCATATGACCACACACCCTTCTTCCATTATTTTCATAGTGAGAAAGATATCATCAGTCACAGTTATTGCTTTTCCATATATGAATGTAAATAGTTCAACTTTGATAAGTTCCTTTTGATTTCTTTTCCCTGATTATGTTCTCAGGCATCTCTTGCTTATTGTGTCTGGATGTTAAATTTTCTATTCAATTCTGGTTTTTTCCTCAAGAATGCTTGAAAGTCCTCTATTCCACTGAATGACCATATTTTCCCCTGAAACAAAATACTCAGTTTTGCTGGGTAGGTGACCCTTGGGTTCATTCCCAGTTCTTTTGCCCTCTAGAATATCATATTACATGCCTTTCTATCCCTCAGGGTAGAAGCTGCCAGGTCCTGGGCTATTCTGATTGTGTTTCCACAATATTGAAATTGTTTCTTCCTGGCTGCTTGTAGTATTTTCTCCTTGATCTGGGGATTCTGGAATTCTTTTTACCTCTATTTAATTTTTGGGTTCTTTTAACCTCTATTTTGCCCTCTGGATCAAAAACATCAGGGCAGTTTTCCTTGAGAATTTCTTGAAGGGTGATTTCTAGGTTCTTTCTTTGGTCATGGCTTTCAGGTAGTCCAATAATTTTTAAATTATCTCTCCTGGATCTATTTTCCAGGTCAGTGGTTTTTCCCATGAGATATTTCACATTGCCTTCTAATCTTTCATTTGTTTGGATCTGCTTAATAACATCTTGATTTCTCATAAAGTCACTAGCTTCCATTTGCTCCAGTCTAACTCTGAAGGAATGAATCTCCTCAGTGAGCTTTTGACATTCTTTTTCCATCTGGCAAATTCGACTTTTTAAGGCATTCTTCTCCTCATTGCCCTTTTGGGCCTCCTTTGCCATTTGAGTTAGTCTATTTTTTAAGGTGTTGTTTCCTCAGTCAGGCTGTTGACCCTCATTTCATACTTTTCCTGCATCCTTCTCATTTCTCTTTCCAATTTTTCCTCCACTGCTCTTATTTGATTTTTAAAGTCCTGCTTAAGGTCCTCTATGGCTTGCAACCTACTCATGTTTTCCCCTAGGGCTTTTGGAGCAGGACTTCTGACCTCACAGTCCTTTTCCCGCTCTATGCCCCCAAAATAGGAGTCTAGGGTTGCATTTTTCTGTTTCCTTTGCCTTGGCATGTTGCCACTTATTTGCTTGACTTTTGGGCTTGTTGCCACACTATGGCTTTAAGGCCAGTAGAGGAATTTTCGTCCCGAACATGTGGGGGGCAACTTCCGTTTCTGGCAAGCTGTAAACCCACCTACGACTTCCACCCTAGATCACAATCCAGATCCAGGGAGGTTAAAGCAAGAGCGATTACCCCCCCAAGACTGATCGCTGGATCTCCCTACAAATTTGCAGGCCGGGAGCTGGAGCTGCCTCTGAAAACTACAAAATGGCATGTCTCCTCAGTGGCTTCTAGCCCTCAGGGGAGGGAGCCGACGTATTCCCCAAATACAGGTCCCAAAGTCCGTAAGACACTAACCTCTTACTTTGTCCTAGCCATGTCTATGTTGATAATTCTGGAGTCGCCATAGCTCCTGGTGTTCTGGGGTTCCTCCAGCCGGCTGCTGGCCCTGCCGCCCTGGGGCTAAAACCTCGGCTCGCGCAGACCTGTGCTCGGCTCGACTCCCAGCACTCTGTGCACTGTGTGCTACCGGCTCCCAGAACGCTGTGCTGGTCCTTCCTGCAGGGCTGCTGGGCTGTCCTCGGCGAGAGGTTAGCTTCTTTGTGTCGTTCTGTGGGTGCTGGGGCTCCAGAAGTTGTTCAGAGTCCCCTTTTACATAGTTTGGGGGGAGTCTGGGGGCAGAGTGGCTAGGACGAGCTGTTTCTACTCCGCCATCTTGGCTCCGCCCCGGTAGTAGAAGTTTTATAACTTAAATTTTATAGATGAGAATAAGAGGCTTAGAGAGATAAAGTGACTGGTCCTGAGGTCCTCTGAATCTCTGTTCATGTGTAGCCTCTGCCTCCATATGAGTCAATAGTGTGACATGTCAGCCAAAAATGAAATGAAACCCCCTCTGACATGAATAATGATGCATAAAGAAAGAGTCAGTGGCCAGAGTGAAGGAGGTGATAGTGCCTGTTCAGAATTCTCTGAGAATAGAGAATTTAGTGCTCGATCATATGCCAGAAGGGTCACTGACAAGTTGGAGAGAATCCCGAGGAAGATGAGTAGGATGGTGAGATGATGACAAGCAATACAAAGCACTAACTAGTGCTAGCCAGAAGAAACAACTTCATTCCTGTTTTCAAATATTTCAAATATTCTGTCACATGGAAGAGCAATGGTGTGCTGGAGCCAGCTTGAACCAGCTCACTGAGTCAATGGTTAAATTTCAGTGTGAGTTCTTCTCCTCTAAGAACTTCTAATCTAGATAGCTTGAGGACTTAGAATGTGCAAAGAGAAGAGGAGGGGACTTGATTAGAGCTAATTTGCAGCAACAATCTTTTTTCAATCTGTAATGACTGCTTCAGTAGGGAATAAGGGGAACATCAACCTACTTGATGGTATTTAAGATACATTGGGCAAAACCTTTGATAAATGTTTCTCACACATAGGTGGTACTGTGTCTAGAATTCAGGCCTTTGATATATGGCTTTGGGTAAAGCATAGTCTTCTCCAAGAAGTCCACTTTAAAAATCCAAGGTGATATAAGTAAGTCAATAAGACTTCATTTCTATTTATCCTTAACTTCAACCCCTTCTTCCTTCCATGCCCAGAATAATCTTCTTGTTGTATATGCTAGATTACTGTATTACTCTGCTCTAAATGCTTTAGGGATTTGCCACTGCTTATACCTTATGGAATGGATGGATGGATGGATGAAAAAGCATTTTAAGAGATAACTATGTGCAAAATAATGTGCTAAGTATTGAGGATACCAAAGGAAAAGTAGATCCAGATCCTGCTCTCAAGAAGCTCACCTTCTAGTGAAGGAGAAAACACATAAAGGAAATTTCAACTACAAGTCTGATTGAAAGGTCTTGTGGTCCTTAGAGTACAGTGGCAAAGCAGACAGCAAATCCCCTTCTTTAATGTAATTTACACTGATAAAATATTATCAATTTCTCATGTTTAATTATTAGAAAATATCAAGGACTTCCATGGTAAGAATTTTCTTTTTTGTGTCTTCAGTTATTATAACTACATCATTCCCAGAAACAACTACCAGTTTCATCTCCACAGGTCTTGTTTTCTAGGATGATTATGGTGGGTGCTGAGCTGGAAGCAGAGCAGGAGGTGATTTCACCTTTCTTCACTCTACATACTCATGGAATAAGAGTTGGAAGGTAATATGGTAGCCATCTAGTTTGCCCTTCCCCTGATATCAGTAATTCCCTCTACAGTATCCCTGACAAAAAAATTCCTCTGGCCTCAATTTAGATATACCTGGAATAGGGAACTCATTCTTTTTCAAGACAACTCTAATCATTAACCTTTCATTTCCTTAGCTTGATTTGAAATATGGCTCTCTGAAAGCTCTATCCATATATCCTAGTTTTCTTCTAGGAAGAGAAGTAGCATAGGCACAATCCAGAGGTATTCTGTTTTTTTTTAAATTGCATGTAGTACACACTTCTAAATTTATATCTGTTTCATCAATGTTTTCCCCATCACTTTGTTAGGTCTGGGCAATCAACAAAACAATAAATCAAGGCCTAATTTGTAGCATTTGCTGATCTCTAAAGTCTAAATGCTTCCACTGAAATTTAAGAATTGACTTTGTGAGTGAGGTGGTTTGAACTAATTCCAGCACACTATTCCTCTTCCATGTGACAGAGCTCCAAGTATTAGAAGTTGGGGATCAGGTCTTTTCTTCTGAATGTTTTGCTTGTTATTGTCTTACCATCCTATTCATCTTCCTTAAGATGATCTCCAGCATGTAAGTGACCCTTCTGGTATATAATTCAGGACTGAAATATCTATTCTCAGAGTTCTGGCCAGTCACTCTCACTTCCTTCATTCAGTATACTGACCCTTTCTTTTATTCATCATTATTCATGGCAGGGTGGTTTTTGTTGCATTTTTGGTTGCCATATCACACTGTTGGCTCAAATTGTAAGATCTTTGGTGAGGAGAGATAAGAATATTGGGCACCCTTGCAGGATGTTGGAAGTGCATTAATTAATGAATGACACAATGCCAAAGAAAACATAATTTATTTCATGAAATAGAATATCTGTTTTTAACATCAATTCACATCAACTGGTGAAGAGATCAGCTATAATTGGTGAGAAGTTTAATTTAAAGGGGATTTTCAAAAGGGCAGAATGTTATTTCTTTTAATCAAAGGACCAGCACAGGGTACTAGAAAGCAAAGGTATAATATGGCACAATTCTTGCCTGTTGTGTCTTCCATATGGGGCTCCAATATATGTGTACTTTTCCCAAAGCACCAAATCTCAGGAAACACAATTTGTTGACCTTTTAATCTAATAGCTGGCTCAATTTGATTTTTCTAAAGCTGAGCAAAAGACAAAATTTTGTTATATCAGGTTTTGCCATATGACCTAGAGACCTCTAATGAACAGTATACTACAGCATAACATTATTTATCAACATAAAGTAATATATTTCTGTGTATATACACATATGCATGTGCATACATATGTGTGTATATGTCTGTGTATATATATGCATATATATATGTGTATTCATATTGAGCTTGTATTATATTAAAACCTCAGGGGCTTTTCCCCAGAAAAATATAATTTTTATATAACCTCACATGACTGTGTACATACAGACATATACACATGTGTATTTATACATATATTTATATGTTTATATATATTTAATGTATGGTTAGATTAAAACATCTATACTCATATGCAGTAAAATAGAAGTATAGAGATTATATATACATATGCATGCATATACATACATATTAATACATGCATATATCTATAACAGCCCTGTGATTTCATTGTCATATCTAACAACTGCTGGGGAAGAAACTCCTTCTAACAATGCAGATTGGTAACACTTTATGACTTTCAAGAGTAGTCTGTGGCATTTAGATATTAAGAGATTTACATAGAGTTACATCATCAGTATGTGAGAGGCCTGGCTAGAGCTCATCTTCTGCTACTGAAATCAGTTCTCTCTGTAGTACACCAGACTACCTACTGGTAATAAGAAGAGCTCTTATTCATATAGATCTTTATGGTCACGCAACATTTTACACATAATATTTCTCATTTGAATCTCACATCAATCCTGTGAGCAAGACTGCACAAATACAATTATTTCTATTTTTACTGGGAAGGAAATTAAAATTCCAAGATTTTGAGAAGCTTGTCCATGGTCCAGAGTCTTAAGAAACTAGACTTTAGCCTGGATCTTCAGAACCTAAATCCCATATTCTTTCTACTATGACGAACTGAAAGGTAAGATTAATGCAAGGCATTGATGAATAGAATATATATATATATATATATATATACACATATATATATATATACATATATATATATAGGTAAAATTAATGCAAGGCATTGATGAATAGAATACAGACACATATACATACACACACACACACACACACACACACACACACACACACATATATATATATATATATATATATATATATATATATATATGTAGGGGCAGGGAGGGTTCATTGGAAAGGTGAAGATCTTTCCACTTCCTGTTCAATGGATGACTTACTTGGCTGCAGTCTCAAAGAATTATAAATTCTAACCTCTCTACTTCACAACAATGACTCAAGTCAATGTCAACTGAGGTTATAACAGCCCCTTTAAAATTCAGAACTTACTTCTGTAAATTTAGCTTCAGTTGTGGAACACGTACTATCATTGGAAACTTTTTTTCTTTTTTTGGTAATCATCAATTTAGTTTTCTCTTTGCATAACCTTGACTCATAATAGACACTTTTAGGCATATCAAAAAGTCATAAAGGATATTCATAATCCTCTAGGCAAAGCGACATGATTCTATAGTGAAACAGAAAATTGTTTGATAAAGGACTTCCCAGATATGAATGGCATTGTCTATTGACATAAAGAAAAGTGGACAATTGAGGTGAGTCTCAAAACAATTAAAGAAAATCATCCACAGGGCAGAGTCAAGATGGCTAAGTAGAAACAGCACTTCCACTGAGCTCCAACCCACACCACTTGAAAATTATGTAAACGGAGGACTCTGAATGACCTTCGGAGCTCCAGAACCAACAAAGTAACGCAGAGAAGCTAACCTCCCCCTTAGGACAGCCCGACAGCCTGGCAAAGAGCAGCCAGTACAGCACTCTATGAGTTGCCAACTCAGGGCTCTGGGAGATGAGTCCAGGCCAACATGAATAACGGTTTTAGCCTGAGGGCAACCAGAACAGCAGCCAGCTGGAGGTACCCCAGAACACCAGGAGCTGTGGAATTTCCAGAATTATCAACACATAGATGCCTAGGACAAAATGAGAGGTTAGAGCCCTATGGACTCTGGGAATGGTGGGGAGAATGCTTCAGCTTCTTCCCCTGGGAACAAGAAGCTGCTGAGGAGCAGGTGCAGCTTGCGCCACATTGTCACATTGCAGCTTCAGCTCTTGGCCTGCGAACTGTAGGGGGATCTGGCAAACTGTCTGGAGGGTAAGCACTCTTGCTTTACCCTACTTTGATTTGGATTGCAGTCTGGGGTGGAGGTCTTGGGGTGTGAGACCAGCTTGCCAGAGTGTGTGGAGGCTTCACAGAGGTCACCCAACTATCCAGAAGTTGAGAAAACCCCAGCATTTGGGACAGAAGTTCCCCTGGTTGGTGGCAAAGTCCTACTGTGGCAACAAGCCTAAAAGTCAAGTAATTGAGTGGCAACATGCCTAGGCAAAGGAAACAAAATAAACAGAAAAATGCAACATTAGATTCCTATTTGGGGGCCAAAGAGGATCAAAACATGGAAAAGGAGGAGGACTGTGAGGTCATAAATCCTGCACCAAAAGCTCCAAATGAAAATAAGAGCAGGTTACAGGCCATAGAGGACCTTAAGAAGCAGATAAGAGAAGTGGGGGAAAAATTGGGAAAAGAAATTAGAAAGATGCAGGAAAAGTATGAAATGACAATCAAGAGCCTGACTGAGGAAAATAACACCTTAAAACATAGACTAGCTCAAATTGCTAAAGAGGCTCAAAGAGGCAATGAGGAGAAGAATGCCTTGAAAAGCCAAATTTGCCAAATGGAAAAAGAATTTCAAAAGCTCATTGAGGAGAATCATTCCTTCAGAATTAGACTGGAGCAAATGGAAGCTAGTGACTTTATGAGAAATCAAAATGCTATTAAGCAGATCCAAACAAATGAAAGAATAGAAGGCAATGTGAAATATCTCATGGGAAAAGCCACTGACCTGGAAAATAGATCCAGGAGAGACAATCTAAAAATTATTGGACTACCTGAAAGCCACGAGTAAAAAAAGAACCTAGAAATCATCCTTCAGGAAATTCTCAAGGAAAATTGCCCTGATGTTTTAGAGTCAGAGGGGGAAATAGAGGTTGAAAGAATCCACCAATCACCTCCTGAAAAAGATCCCAAAAAGAAAACTCCTAGGAATATTGTAGCCAGGTTCCAGAATTCCCATATCAAGGAGAGAATATTACAAGCAGTCAGGAAGAAACAATTTCAATATTGTGGAAACACAATCAGGATAACACAGAAGTTGGCAGCTTTACACTGAGGGACTGAAGGGCTTGGAATATGATATTCCGCAGGTCAAAGGACCTGGGATTAAAACCAAGAATCACCTACCAAGCAAAACTGAGTATCATGTTTCAGGGGAAAATTTGGTCATTCAGTGAAATAGAGGACTTTCAAGCATTCTTGAGGGAAAACCATAGTTGGATTGAAAATTTGACATTCAGACACAGGAAGTAAGAGATGCTTGAGAAAGTAAACAGGGAAAAGAAATCACTATGAACTTATCAAAGTTGAACTATTTATATTCCTACAGGGAAAAACGATAACTGTAACTGATGAAACTTTTCTCAGTATGAAAATAGTTGAAGAAGGGTGTATGGGCATATGAATACATTTGTAAATGTGTGTGTGTGTGTGTGTGTGTGTGTGTATGTATATATATATATATGTTTTCAGTTATACATAGATAAAGGGCACAAGTCGAATTGAATAGGAAGGGATGGTACTTAAAAGGTGAGGTTAAGAGGTGAGAGAGTAATGTGGTGAGCGGTAACGGGGAGAGACAATGGGGTGAACTGTCTGGTGTAGAGATGCAGGGGAAGGTGCTTGTAGGGGAGGGGAAGAACAGGAAGGCAAAAAGGCAAAACTTTATCCTCATTGAATTTGGACTAGGGAGAGAATGACATGCATAATAAATAGGGTGCCCCACCCTACAGGAACATGGTGGAGAGGGGGACGGGGGAAGGTGGTGAAGGGGAGAATGGTGGGGGAGGGATGTTGGAAGCACCCACTTTTGAAAAGGGACAGGATCAAAGTGTTTAGTGGACCAGGTGGAAGGTGGGATGGGAGGGAGGGAAACATAGTCAGTCTTTTACAATATATCTACTATGGTAATATTTTGCATAGCTCCACACGTACAGCATATACAGAGTTGCTTTTCTTTCTTTTAAAATCAATTTTAAAAATATATATAAATACTATGATTAATACTATTTTGCATATAATTGGGAGATAAGATGTGCAGGCAATAGGGCTCAAGGATTCACCTCGCTCTATTGGAAAAATCGTAGGGGGTATGGGAGAAGAGATGGGAGAGAGCAGATTGGATGAGGGGATATCCTGTATGACTGTTATTCTGTGGTGGTGCACAGGGGGAAAATGGGGAAAAAATTGTAGCACAAAATCTGACAGAAATGAATGGTGTAAACCAGAAGTTAATAAAGCATTTGGGGAAAAAAATCATCCACCTGGATTTCGAATTAGATTATTTCAAACAAAAATGGATATTTTGGGAGAGAGGGTAACTGAAGGATGGAATTATGTGGAAAATTGTCTCAATTATCCACTCAACTTTCTGGCCATGCAATTTAATTCTTTTTTGTTTATTTTTTGCTTCTTTTTGGAGGGCAATTGGGGTTAAGTAATTTGCCCAAGGTCACACGGCTAGGTTTTTGTTTGTGTTTGTTAAGTGTCTGAGGCCAGAACTGAACTCAGGTCCTTCTGACTCCAGGGCCAGCGCTCTACTCACCGTGCCACCTAGCCACCCCGATGCAATTTAATTCTTAATCCAACTCCTATTTTAGATTAAGACTTTGTTATGACCCCACTATTGTCGATATATAATTTGTATTTTGTTCTACCAGTGAATAATTCTTTGGCCAGACCCACTGATAGATGTTACTCATACCAAATCACTAAAAATAATAATAATAATAATGTATTTCTATAATACTCTACACATAGAAGTACAAATATTTTTATCCCTATTTTACAGGGGGGAGAAATTGAGTCCCAGAGAGATGAAACCAATTACCTAAGTCACACAGGTAGCCAGATGCAGTGTTGGGGCTCAAACCTAGATCTTCTTTCTACATGTGAAAAAAATTGCAGTGTATCATAATCTCAGAGCTGAAAGGAACTCTATGGACCATCTGGGACAAGAATCCAAGGTGCAACATTCCCTACCAGTTACCATTCATCCTTTTCTTGAAGATCTTCAATGAGAAGCAACTCTCTTCTTCCAAAGGTAGACCATTTTACTTTTGGATAGCTAGAACTGTTAGCAAGCTTCAAGAAAAAGCAATCAATCACTTAGTAAGTCTGAATTGGCCACTTTTCTACTGACACTCCTTGTTTCTAGTTATATCTAGGATCAACAAGGGTAAATCTAATCCTATCTTCATATGGCAGCCTTTCAAATACTTGAAGATAGTTATCATGTTTCCCTTTCAATCTTCTCTTCTTTAGGATAAATATTGTCATTAACTTCCATTTGTCTACCTATCACAAGAAGTAAAGGACCCTCACAACACTTATACCCTCCTCTTTGCATTCTCCAGATGATCAATGTCTATCCCAAAATATCACAACCAGAACTGAGCACAATATTCCAGCTGTGGTAATACCAGGACACAATAGAGCAGGTTCATTACCATCCTAGCACTCAATAGAGGGAAATAGTCTCTTAGTGTAGTCCAAGATTCCATTAGCTTCTTTTGGGGTGTTATGTCAGATTGTTGATTGAAATTGAGTTTGCATTACATTAAAACACTAGGGTTTATTTTCCAGAAAGAAAGAAAAAAAAAAGAACTTTTGTTTAATCATGTCTATCCTATCTTGTACTTGTATAGTATATGTTTTTGAATCAAAATGTAAGAATTTGCATTTATTCTACTGTCTCATTTTATTAGATTAATATGCATGTTCTAGCCTTTTGACCTATGTTTAGATGTTGATTCTGCTATCCACTGTGTTTGTTATCGATCCCAGATTTGTGCGAAATGTGATAAATATGTTTTATGTGCCTTTAATCAACTTCTATGCTGTTGATGTCTAAGAAGACTAAGAAACAGAAGGGCTCATGTATAATTTACTCTTAACAATTTGTAGGCTCTAGTTTTCAAATATAGTAGTAGTCAAGGATCTCCTTGCCTCCTCTTTAGCACTTTGTTTCAATATGAATTAGCTAAAGCAAGGTATATGTTCTGTGGCCCAAATAAAAAAGTCCATACTTAAAGAAAGATTCTATTTTAAATTGGATTTCATGCACAGATTATCTTTAAAAAACATAAAATTTAAAATATCTCTACTTAGGAGCATTTAAAATATCCTGTGTTAACAAGGCTATTACTAGAACTAAATTTAAAGAAATGACTACCTAGATTTAATTTGGCATCTTTATTTTTCTAAATATGCAGTCACTCTTAGACATCTTCCTTGTTCCCCCAAAAAGATACACAGGACTGTCACACTAATTTACATGATTAGGAACAGAAAAATCCAGGTTTATTAGTGGTTCACATAAAAAAAAAAAATTGTTTAAAGTCCTTGGCAGCTATGTGTTGGAATGCATAGAGCATTGGGCCTAGCCAGGAAGACTCATCTTCCTGAATTCATATCTGGTATCAGACACTTACCAGCTGAGGGACCCTAGGCAAGTCACTTCATCCTGTTTGCCTCAGTAAAATAACCTGGTGAAGAAACCACTCCAGTTTCTTCTTCAAGAAAACTGGTGTCACCTCCAAGATGGTTGAATAAAAGCAGTAACTTGTTTGACATATCCCCCTCAAAATACCTATAAAAATGACTCTAACCAAATTCTAGAATGTGGGCCATGCTGGCACAAACAGGACCAGAGCAGACTTCAGGAGACTGAATTGCTGGCAGCTGTGGCACTTTCCAGAGTTCTCAACCCACAAATGTTAAAGATAGTATAGAAGGTCAGTGGGAAAACTCTGGGGGACTTGGGCGAAAAAGGAGCATGATTTGCCAGTGGTCCAGCTGGGATTCCCCCCCCCCCCAGTCTTGGGGCTGTGAATGTGGTGGTGGGTGCAGCAGCAGCAGCAATGGCTGCTTCCAGAGTTCTGGGCCCACAAACTGTGTGAGATTGAGTGGCTGATTCAAAACCCCTGAATCCTGGGACAGTACACCCCCCCCCCACTGGAAGTAGAGTCCTACCTTGACAAAGAGTTAGAACATTAAGTATATGACTGGAGAGATGATCGTACAGCACAAAAAGAACTCAGACAATAGAATCTTACTTTAGTGACAAAGAAGTTCAAAACATACAACCAGAAGAAGGAGACAACAAAGTCAAAACTCCTACATCAAAAGCCTCCAAGAAAAATATGAATTGGTCACAGAACATGGAGAAGCTCAAAAAGAATTTTCAAAATCAAATAAGAGAAGTAGAGGAAAATGGGGAAGAGACATGATAGTGATGTAAGAAAATCATAAAAAACAAGTCAATAACTTGCTAAAGGAGACCCAAAAAATACTAAAGAAAATAACACTTTAAAAAAGTAGACTAACCCAAAAGGCAAAAGAGGTCCAAAAACCAATAAGGAGAAGAATCCCTTAAAAAGCAGAAGTGATCAAATGGAAAAGGAGATCAAATAGTTCACTGAAGAAAATAATTTCTTCAAAATTAGAATGGAGCAAATGGAAACTAATGACTTCATTAGAAATCAAGAAATTATAAAACAGAAGCAAAAGAATGAAAAAATAGAAGGCAATGTGAAATATCTCATTGGAAAAAACACTGACCTGGAAAATAGATCCAAGAGAGATAATTTTAAAAATTATTGGATTACCTGAAAGCCATGATAAAAAAGCCTAGACATTATCCTTCAAGAAAATATCAAGGAAAACTGTCCTGATAATCTAGAACCAAAAGGTAAAATAGAAATTGAAATAATTCTCTGCTCACTTCCTGAAAGAGATCCCAAAAGGAAAGCTCCTAGAAATATTATAGCCAAATTCCAGAGTCCCTGGTCAAGGAGAAAATATTACAATCAGTCAGAAAGAAACAATTTAAGTATTGTGGAAATAAAACCAGGATAACAGGATCTGGCAGCTTCTACATCAAGGGAGAGAAAGGCTTGGAAGATATTCCAGAGGTCAGATGAACTAGGATTAAAACCAACAATTACCTAGCCAGAAAAACTGAGTATAATCCTTCAGGGAAAAATGAATATTCAATGAAATAGAGGACATTCTTGATAAAAAGACCAGAGGTGAATAGAAAATTTGACTTCCAAATACAAAAAGCAAGAGAAATATGAAAAGGTAAACAGGAAAGAGAAATCATAATGAACTTATTAAAGTTGAACTGTTTACATTCCTACATGGAAAGATGATATTTGAAACTTATGAGACATTTCTTGGTATTAGGGTAGTTGTAGGAGATGGATAGAGAAATAAATAGATAGCCTAGGGTGAGTTGACTATGAATGGGATGATATCTAAAAATAAAATTAAGAGGTAAGAGAGAAACATGTTGGGAAGAGGAAAAAGGGAGAGATAGAATGGGGTAAATTTTCTCACATAAAAGAGACAAGAAAAAAGTTTCACAGTGTAGGGGAAGAGGGGGAATGTGAGAGGGACTGAATGAACCTTACTCTCATTGGATTTGGCTTAAGGAGGGTATTCCCTCATACACACTCAATTGAGTATCTTACCCTAAAAGTAAAGGGTAAGGGGATGGTGGGCAATGATAGAAGGGAAGGCAAATTGGCAGAGGGGGTAGTCACTTTGAAAGAGACAGGGTCAAAGAGAAAATAGAACGTGTGACGGTGGGCTAGGATGGAAGGAAATATAATTAGTCTTTCACAACATGACTATCATGGAAGTATTTTGCATAATTACACATGTGTAACCTATATTGAATTGCTTCCCTTCTCAATGAGGGTAGGTGTGGAAGGAAGAAGGGAGAGAATTTGGAACTCAAAATTTTAAAAACAAATGTTAAAAATTGTTTTTACATGCAACTGGGAAATAAGATATACAGGCAATGGGGTATAGAAATCTATCTTGCCCTACAAGAAAGTAATGGGGAAGGGGATAAGATTGGCGTGGGGTGGGGTGATAGAATGGATGGTAGACTGGGGTAAGGGGTAATCAGAACGCATGCCATCTTGGGTGGGGGAAGGGAGATATGGGGAGAAAATTTGGAACTCAAAGTCTTGTAGAAATGAATGTCTAAGACTAAAAATAAATAAATTAATTAATAGAATCATACAACACTCCCCCCCCAAGAAAACTTGGGGTCACAAAAAGTTGGACACAACTCAAACAACAATTTCATGGGGGCAGTTAGGTCACATAGTGGATAGGGTGCTGAGCCTGAATTCAGGAAGACCTGAGTTCAAACCCAGCCTCACTTACTAGTTGTGTGACCCTGGTCAAGTCTTTTAACCCTGTTTGCCTTAGTTTCCTTATCTGTAAAATGAACTGGAGAAGGAGATGGCAAACCACTCCAATAGATAAACATTATAATCATTTTCTAGTATGTCATGGTGTCATGGAAGAAACCTTTATTCCTCACAAACTGTGTCAACTAAGGACATTCTAGCAATTACTAACAAACCAGAACAATGTTGACCATGGGCTTGTTAATGTGTTAGTTCTATCTATGTTTGCTTGTCCTGTGAAGACAAGCATACTCATCTCAGATAGGCTTATCAGAACTCTTTCCCCCAAGGAATATATGTACCCATAACAGCTCCTGGAGAGGTAGCCCCTAAGGCATATAAGATCTGTCTCTGTGGTGAGACACCTGCCATCTGTAAAATAATGGATCCTCACTAGGATAATGTGGTTTCATCTCAGGTCATTAGTGGCAACTTACTCTTTCTCCCCCATGTTAAGAGAGAGCCAAGATCATTCAAATCACACAGGAGTCAATCCCCCCCAAAATTTGGGATATGGTTTATATAAATTGAACTTTATAAGTATCAAGTTTTTCTATCTAATGGGACTTTCCATCTCATAGATTGCTAAGGATTCTGCAAAATTTGGGTATTCAACCTCTATTTCCCCATTGACTATAGCTGCTACTCTTCATTCTGATACCTGAAACTGGGGATATGTGTATAGTCTGAAGAACACACTTAAAGTACATGTATGCACAAATGTAGAATCAGTTGTGTTTTCTGTATGTTAATGCCATGTGCATATGTGTGTGTATTTATATGTTTGTGTTTGTGTGTGTGAATGTGTCTGTAGGGGAGGTACTGTGCTGCTTACTTAAATCTTACAATTTAGAGCACAGGTAAGTTAAAACAACAACAAATTTAAAATGCAAAATAGATTTCAGAATAAAAGTAATTTCTCGCAGAATTTTAGTTACAAAAGGGAAAAAAATCATGCTGATTTCATAGTATGCCATTAGCCATGAGACCCCTACAAATCCCAGCTAAAATCCTTCTATCTATAAGAAGTCTTTTCTGATCTCCAATTATGCTTGTGTATTCCTTCTGTTGATTATTTCCAATTTGTCCTATCTATATCTTGTTTGTACATGTTTGTTTGTAGCTTCCCCCATTAAACTATGAGCTTGTTGAGAGAAGGGATTTTTTTTTTTGCTTTTATTTCCCCGCACTTAGTACAGTGACTGACACATAATGGATGCTTAATAAATGCTTGTTTATTTGATTTGGCTAATGTGCTAATTGTGTGTGCCTGGCCTTGCCTATGAGTTGAGGTAAAGGAAAACAAAAACATTAGCAAGTGGTTATGACTGCTTGTTTACACTGAATTGAAAGCTTTTTCAAAAATGGAATTACTCATGTCAAGAGAAGGAAGATACAGTGTTCCACTTTCTCTCCCATCTCACTAGTCAGGATGGAACATTTTTAAGGACCATAAGATGGTATTTCAGCCTAATGTTCTTCCAGTTTATTTACATGAATGAGATACTCCTTGGGGAAACTGAACAATGTCTCATTTCCTACTATACATGCTAAATCCATAGTATTAGTATTCTCTTTGCCTAACTGTCTTTTCTTGGATTTATATCTAGGGAATGAATATTCCCAATAATAATTCATAACTGATCAAAAGAATAACTCAGCTTTGTATTCCCATAGGAATATTCCAGCCTTGTATGGTTTCCAGAAGATTACTCATTCATATGTGAATGGACTCTTTACTCCAGTAAAAGCAATACTATCTATGTCAACTTTCAAACTCTCCAGTTGTTGACAATATGCAACCCCTAGTAAGGTCTGAAATCTGAGTTTTCTCCCACCCAGGCTTCTCCATCAGGTTTTCCCTAAGCACACTCAAAGACCTTTGTACCGAGCATCCTTGATCTCAAAATAATAAGGAGCGTTGGGAAGGTGTTGGCTCACCATTGTCCCATGGCTGATTTTCTACTCTACCCACTGTATTAATAGTATTTCCTTCCTGACTTGTTATGAGGCACACATGCAGGTTGATATTTCAGCAGGCTGGGCAGCTGGAACTGCTGTGATCAGGTGTCTTCTTGACCTTTTTATCTATAGTCCTTGACTGGAAAGCTACATCCTCTCACAACTTTTGATGTGGCAGCATGGTCTAAGAGATGGGTTTCCCAATCACACTAAAAGAGTGATTATCTCCATTAGTCACATTGTGAGGCTAAACCCTTGAGCCTTGCCCCTGTGGATGCTGTCCCATAACTGCCAGTGACTTATGATTCTCTTGGAGATGTTTCACTCATAGTGTAATTTTAAAAGTAACTTAGGCACTTTTTTCACATTGAAGCTGATGATTTAGTGGAAGAATTATTGACAGAAGACCAGGGTTTAAATTCTTACTCTCTACCACATCTTACTTCTCTCTAGGCCTCAGTTTATTCATATTTTGAATGAATAGATAAAAGTAGATAACTTCTAAGTACCCCTCCAGCTCAAAATCTATGATGCTTTCAATTGACCCCAAAGTCTTTCAAACGTACTTCTTTACACTTAAAAGAATCAGGAATTTGTATAGAAAAATTCAAACCTTTTTTAGCATTTTTATAGTTCTTTAAATTTTTTACCTTTTGTTTATACTTAAATTGTTTGGTTTAAAGGCAATGCAGGTCCTTGAGAAAAAGTACAATATTTGCTTCGTGATAAACTGTTTGTTCTCAGGAAAAAATATATATTTACTTAATGAGATAAGTGTTTCTGGCCTTTGAGACCTTTCTGTATTTTCACAGAGCTTATTATGTTTGTTTCATGTTTATTTTTTTCCGCAATGCTGTTTATATACATATGTCTTTTGAATAAAAGAATTCAGAAATAAAGGACTCTTAGCTTCCTGATGCTTAGAGTAAGGGAGTCCTTTTGCTTTTCATGATAATGTAGAGCTTTTGTGAGGAAAGGAGGGTGTCAAAGAGGAAAATCTTATAAATAGGTTCAGAGGATCATAGAATATGAGCTGGAATACCATCATTTTACAGATGAGGAAACTGAGGTTCCCAGAGAGGAATATGTCTAATGTGATAAATAGCAGAGCTAAGATTCACACACAGGTTCTCTGATTCAAAATCCTGTGCGCTTTCCATTGCCACAGTCATCTTTGTAATCACAGATTCCTAGACTTGAAGGGGTCTCAAAAGTACCTCCTTAAATGTAATTTACCTCCTACCCAAATCATGGATCTATGTGATGACATGTGAAAAGTGGCCATCCAGCATCCTTTTCTTATACATCCTTAGCAACAAGGAACCCACTACCCTCCCAGATGTCTCATTTGATTTGATATATCTTTTACAAAATTTAGTATAGACAGAGTCAATATTTTCTCCTTCCTCTCTACTATGTTTTGATGCTCCCCTCCCCCACCCCCCCATCAGATAGATTTGTGTTCAAATCCAACTTCTGGAATTTACTAGTCATGTCACCATAGGCAAATCACTTAACCGCTTTAGATCTGTTTCTTTATAAATGAAGGGGTTGTGTTGGTGGAATTTTAATGGGATTTGAAGATCTCCCATGCCCCTTGTATTGGCAAGCTAACAGGTACTTAGCACTTAGTTTCAAGTTCATAATTGTGTCAAGTATTAAGACCTAGAACTTATGAATCCTATACTGGGATGAACTTGATGACATAGCAGGAAGGGGTGGGGCAGGGAGGAGCTAATACCATTTATAAGTACAGGCCTAGGCCTAAGATGGAAGAGATTGTGAGAATAGTACTTGTGGTGGCAGGATTTCTTCTGAGAGCCAACCAGAACTTCTGCTGAGGACTTCTGCTGAGAACTGCCGGGAATGAAAACTGCTAGGAGCCAGAACTGCTGGGAGTGAGCAACATGGAGGCTGAGCAGCTACAGTGAGTGAGGACAGGAGGATCCTTACTTAAGGAAGTAAGTGAGAAGAGGAAGATCTTTGCCTGAGGGAGCCTGTTTTCTTTTTAAGTCTTGGGAATGTGGGCATTCACTGTATTAACTATGTGTACCAACTTTGTGGCTACTGTAATGACTTTGACTTTCTGGTTTTGGGACTCTGCTTTCTGGTATTTGAATAAATGTCCTTCATGTGGAAAGCCTGTTCATTTTGAGATTCACAACTACACCATCATATTTATAGTCACTATGGGAATTGTGAATATTGCATTGTTACTACAGGTGGATAACCTGTTAGTTCCCTTTCAGCTCTAAACCTATAATAATAGAATTCTACTATGATACATAATGACATAATAATTTAGCTCTTCATATTACTTTATATGTGTGATTTGTTAAAAAAAACTTGTTTTTATTAATATTTTCTTTTTCTTACATCATCATAGTTACCACAAGTATCCCTCCCAGAGAGCCATCCCATATAACAAATGGTATTTTATAGAGAAGGGGAAAAAATCAGCACAACTGATCAGTCTATTGAAAAAGTCTGGAAAGATGTGCCGTGTATAACTCTAGTAGACATCGCACCTCCATTAAGAGGTAGGTTGGCGGAATCCTCTTACTATTTCTTCATTTGAGATATTCTTTTTTTTTAAATGTTTTATTAACTTCTGGTTTACACCATTCATTTCCGCCAGATTTTGAGTTGCAAATTTTCTCCCCATTTTTCCCCTACCTACCTCCCCAAAATAGCTATCCCACAGAATCCCTCCTCCAATCTGCTCTCTCCCATGTCTTCCCCCATACCTCCTTATAATAGTTCTAATTTGCCCTATTTATTTATTTTAAAGCAATTGGGGTTAAGTAACTTGCTCAAGGTTACACGGCTAGTCATTATTTATGTGTGGGTGCTCATTTTCTGAGGCCAGATTTGATCTCGGGTCATCCCAACTCCGAAGCCGGTGCTCTTACTCACTGCACCACCTAGTCACCCCTTTAGGGCAATTGGGGTTAAGTAACTTGCCCAAGGTTACACGGCTAGGTTTTTGTTTGTGTGGATTAAATGTAGGAGGCCGGCTCTGAACTCAGGTCCTTCTGACTCCAGGGCCGGCGCTCTATTCACTGCGCCACCTAGACGCCCCTTAATTTGTCTTATTCATTCATTCATTCATTCATTTATTTATTTATTTAAACAAATGATTTATTAACTTCTGTTTTACATCATTCATTTCTGCCAGATTTTGAGTTACAATCATTTTCCCCTCGTTATTCCCCTACCCACCCTCCCAGAATAGCAGTCCCACAAGATATCGATTCCTCCAATCTGCTCTCTCCCATACCTTCTCCCATACCCCCATCGACTTTTCCATTAGAGGAAGGTGAATCTTTGTGTCCCAATGCCTGAACATCTTATCTCCCAATTATAAGCAAAACAGTATTAATAATAGTATTTATATATATTTGAAACATTTAATCTTAAGACCTTGAATTTCAGATCCATTTCCTTCCTCCCTTTTCACCCATTCCCTCTGGGGAGATAAGTAATTCAGTATATGTTGTACATGTCTAGCTATGCAAAACATTATCATAGTAGATATATTGTACAAGGCTGCTTATAATTCCCTCCCACTCATCCCACCCCCCACCTGGTCCATTCCCTACATGATCCTGTCCCTCTTCTATAGTGGGTACTTCCAACCTCCCCTCCCCCCAAGGATGCCCTCCCATCAATCAGCCCTCCTCTCATCCCCCTTCCCCCTATTCTGCTGCAGGTTGAGATATCCCATTTGGTATGTATGTCATTCTCTCCCTGAACCAAATTCAATAAGAATGTGGATTTGCCTTTTTTTCCCTTCCTATTCTCCCCCTCCCTTGCAACCACTTCCCCTTTCTTCTTCTACATGAGATAGTTTACCCTACCCTGTCTTTCCCCATCTCCTCTTGCCACTTTCCTCTCTCACCTCATAATTTCATCCCTTGAGTATTCTCCCTTCCCAACAAATTCAACCTATGCCCTCTATCCATATACCCATACATTCACATATGTATTCATATGACCACACACCCTTCTTCCATTATTTTCATAGTGAGAAAGATACCATCAGTCACAGTTATTGTTTTTCCATATAGGAATGTAAATAGTTCAACTTTGATAATTTCCTTTTGATTTCTTTTCCCTGATTACCTTCTCAGGCATCTCTTCCTTCTTGTGTCTGGATGTCAAATTTTCTATTCAATTCTGGTTTTTTCCTCAAGAATGCTTGAAAGTCCTCTATTCCACTGAATGACCATATTTTCCCCTGAAACAAAATATTCAGTTTTGCTGGGTAGGTGACCCTTGGGTTCATTTTCAGTTCTTTTGACCTCTGGAATATCATATTCCATGCCCTTCGATCCCTCAGTGTGGAAGCTGCCAGGTCCTGGGCTATTCTGATTGTCTTTCCACTGTATTGAAATTGTTTCTTCCTGGCTGCTTGGAGTATTTTCTCCTTGATCTGGGGATTCTGGAACCTGGCTATAATATTCCTGGGAGTTTTCTTTTTGGGATCTTTTTCAGGAGGTGATTGGTGGATTCTTTCCACCTCTATTTTGCCCTCTGAATCTAAAACATCAGGGCAATTTTCCTTGAGAATTTCTTGAAGGATGATTTCTAGGTTCTTTCTTTGGTCATGGCTTTCAGGTAGTCCAATAATTTTTAAATTGTCTCTCCTGGATCTATTTTCCAGGTCAGTGGTTTTTCCCATGAGATATTTCACATTGCCTTCTAATCTTTTGTTTGTTTGGATCTGCTTAATAGCATCTTGATTGCTCATAACGTCATTAGCTTCCATTTGCTCCAGTCTAACTCTGAAAGAATGAATCTCCTCAGTGAACTTTTGAGATTCTTTTTCCATCTGGCAAATTCGACTTTTTAAGGCATTCTTCTCCTCATTGCCCTTTTGGGCCTCCTTTGCCATTTGAGTCAGTCTGTTTTTTAAGGTGTTGTTTCCCTCAGTCAGGCTGTTGACCCTCATTTCATATTTTTCCTGCATCCTTCTCATTTCTCTTTCCAATTTTTCCTCCACTTCTCTTATTTGATTTTTAAAGTCCTTCTTAAGGTCCTCTATGGCCTGCAACCCGCTCTTGTTTTCCCCTGGGGCTTTTGGAGCAGGACTTCTGACCTCACAGTCCTATTCCTGCTCTATGCCCCCAAAATAGGAGTCTAGGGTTGTATTTTTCTGTTTCCTTTGCCTTGGCATGTTGCCACTTGATTACCTGACTTTTGGGCTTGTTGCCACACTATGGCTTTAAGGCCAAATAGACGAATTTTTGTCCCGAACATGTGGGGGGCAACTTCTGTTTCTGGCAAGCTGTAAACCTACCCACGACTTCCACCCTAGATCAGGGAGTTTAAAGCAAGAGCGATTACCCCCCAAAGACTGATCGCTGGATCTCCCTACAGTTAATTGCAGGCTGGGAGCTGGAGCTGCCTCTGAAAACTACAAAATGGCATGTCTCCTCAGTGGCTTCTAGCCCCCAGGGGAGGGAGCCAACGCATTCCCCCAAATACAGGTCCCAAAGTCCATAGGACACTAACCTCTTACTTTGTCCTAGGCATGTCTATGTTGATAATTCTGGAGTTGCCACTGGCTGCTGGTGTTCTGGGGTTCCTCCAGCGGGCTGCTGGCCCTGCCACCCTGGGGCTAAAACCTCGGATCACGCGGACCTGGGCTCCGCTCTGCTTCCTGCGCTCTGCGTGTTGAGCGCTGCCGGCTCCCAGACCGCTGCATTGCTCCTTCCTGCAGGGCTGCTAGGTTGTCCTCAGCGGGAGGCTAGCTTCTCTGTGTCGTTCTGTGGGTGCTGCGGCTCCAGAAGTTGTTCAGAGTCCCCTTTTACATAGTTTGGGGGGAGTCTGGGGGCAGAATGGCTTGGACGAGCTGTTTCTACCCATTTGAGATATTCTTGACCTTTATAATTTTTACATTTACTACTTTTTTTTGGTGTGTGTGGTTGTTTCTTCCATTTACATAATTGTAATTACTATGTTTATTATTTTCTAGACTTTATTTCATTCTGTAATAGTTCATGTAGATCTTTCTATGTTTCTCTCTACATATCACACATATCATTTCTTAAAGAATTTATTTGGCCATTCCCTAATTGTTGGGCATGTATTTTGTTTCTGATTCTTTTTTTTTTTCTTTTTGGAGGGGGGAAGGCAGGGCAATTGGGGTTAAGTGTCTTGCCCAGGGTCACATGGCTGGTAAATGTTAATTACATGAGGCTGGATTTGACCTCAGGTCATCCTGACTCCAGAGCTGATTCTTTATTCACTGAACTACCTAGCCCCCCCTTTGTTTCTGATTCTTCTTGTTCAGTTGTTGTCAGTCGTGTCTGACTCTGCCATCCGATTTGGGTTTTTCTTAGTAAAGGTATTAGCTTGGGTTGGCATTTCCTTCTCCAGATAATTTTACCGGTGAAAAACCGAGGCAAAAATAGTTAAGTGACTTCCCTAAGGTCATACAGCTAGTAAATATGTGAAGCTGCATTTAAACTCAGGAAGATGAGCCTTCCTGACTCTGGGTCCGGCACTCTATTTACTATATCATCTAGCTTCCCCCTTTCACTTCTTAGCTATCACCAAACACATTACTATAAATATTTTAAAATCTATGGGTACTTTCTTCTTACTGATGACTTCATATCACTTCCAATCTCCCTTATCTATCACTACATTTCTCTGTTTCTGTTTCTCCTATGTACCACTTTGCCTTTTCCTTTCTCTATCCCTCCTTCCTCTCTCCCACCCTCTGTTTCTGTCTTTCCTTCTATTGCTCATCACATGGCTGCATGCTCTAATATATTCATCAAGCAATATTTCCCTAAATATGTGCTCTATGCCTTATGGACCTCAAACTGCTGGCTTCCTCATCTTAACTTTAGTGGTATAGTTTACATGAAAGACACCCCTGAGAACTGAAGTCAAGTACTCTTTGGCAACAGCCTCTTTTCTGGACAGCAGGGTGCTTCTCCGAACAGCTCCTCAGGAGGTCCATCTGCCTCTACCCTCTACAGCTTTTCCATTTAATCAAGCTCAGCCAGGAGCCCTACTTTCATCACTGATCATTGTCACTAGGATTTCTTGGATATGATATAATGCCAGGTGCAAATCAATAGAGAATAAGTGTTAACTTGAAAGCAGGAGGAGAGAAACAAATGTTCCCAATTCATTCATCTCCTACTTTAAAATGAACAATTAATATCTTACATAATCAAGATGCCTCTTGTAGCATGGAAGCAAATGCACAGGATTTGGACTCACAAGTTCTAACTAGTTCTACTAGTGTTCTACTGGGTGACCTGAAGAAAGCAAACTGCTTCATCTAAGATTTTCATACAACACTATCTATTTCTAGCCTGATGTCATTGAGTCCTAGGACCATAGACCCTAAACTGGAAGGGACCTTAAAATTGATCTAGTACAAATCCCTCTACTACAGAAAAATGAACTGAGATGAGGAGAGGTAAAGTGATTGGACCAAAGTCATATAGCTAGTGAGATATTTGAGTTTCAAACTCAGATTTGGGGATTCCAGTTTCAGAACTAAATTTTAATATTCTTTATCCTATACCATGTTGTCTCTTAATTGAAATTTAAGGAAAATTGAGTTCTAAGAAATCGTGGGGTTTTTCCCCTATGTCACCCACATAGCAAATATCAGAGACAGGATTTGAACATGGTCCTTTAACTCCAGTTCCAGCCCTGCACTATGCCTTCTCTATACTTCAGTTTTCTCTTGGAGTATGTCTAAGTTGATTTTGGCAGGATGCAATGAGCATTAATAGCTACTGTCAATTCAATTAAACAAACCATCTGTTACACTCCTACTAGTTGCAAGTCATGGAGTTAGGTGCTAGGCATAAAAAGGTGAAAATGAAACAATTCCTGACCTCAAGGGATTTATATTCTTCTGGGAGACATGGCAGATAAACAGAAAAACAAATAAAATCTGATTTGAAAAAGGAGAATCAACATGCAGGGGAGTGTTTAGTTAATCAGGCAATAAAAATGGATTAAGTGCCTACTATGTAACAGGTACTATGTTAAGCACTGGGGATATAGAGACAGGTAAAAGATAATCCCTGTCCTTGAGGACATCACAATCAAATTTAGAAATCCCAATCTCCTTCAACCCCAATTTCTTCATCTGTAAAGTGAATGGGTTGGTCTCAGTGACTTTTCATGTTCCTCCAATCTCCAAATCTATGGTCCAATTATGTAATCCCTCCATTCTTCTAATTGTTCCCTAACCCCCCCTCACTCATTCTGATAGTTTATTGTGGCAAAGGGCAGAATACAGCAGGATTATCACGAAGTTTGTTCTATACATTATCCTACTGGCAATGCCACCTAAGATCACATAATCTTGTTTGGTTTCCTCATCCCTGGTAAGCCATACTGAGAATTCACTCCTCTACTATCCCCATGTCTTATTCATATAGATAGCAACATTTCCCCATACACTACTACAGCTGATGTTTTTAAACAAAATGTAGGACTTTGATCCCTTTAAAATTCCATCTTCCTAGACTCTGCTCTTCCTTCTATCCATCAGGATCTTTGCAGAGTCTGCCTCCACCATCCAATGCTTCAGTTATAGCTTCCACCTTCATATCATTTGTAGATATATGTTTACTGTATATGGTTTCATCTAAGTTATTGATTGTAATGGAAATTAAAATTTAAAGATCTTCCCTGCCCCTAGGCCCTTTGATAGGCTTAAAAGACTCTGAGAACCTTCCTTGATTTGAAAATATACTCTGCCCCCTAATAGGATGAATGTGGTCACATGGAGCCTGTGGCAGGAGGCTTGTTTTTCAGGAATGCCCACACCTTGATGCTGTGTGATTGGGCAGTGGGTCAAGAGGGTGGTTACATTCTCTAACCCAGGAGAATGCTATATAAACCCTGATGTGAGGCTTTGCTTTGGGGCTCACTTTGAGGAGTGTTGTGTGATTTGACCAGATGAGACCCTGGGCAGCTGTTTAGAGCCCCCCAGCTTTGAAAACCCAGATGTTGATGCTTCCCTCTCTGGTAACTGTGATTTGGTATTGATGTAATGGTCGGGCAGGTTGGAAGCCTGTCTGCTGGATCATTTGTTTCTCTGTCTTTTAAGTTCTGTCTGTATACTTTGAAGTTCTGGGTGCTGACTTTTTTCCCCTGAACCAGGTAAACAATATATGTTTGATTGATTAAAGTAAACTTGTTAACCCATCTTGAGTTGCTTTCCTTTAGAAAAGCAGATCTAAGAACCTGTGTTGGCAGCCACCCCAGGGAAGTTGGGTTGCTTGCTGTTACATTGATAAAACACTTAAAGTAGCACAAAGATAGTTCTTCCAAAGACCTCTCTGGAATCACTTTCTGTTCCCCATGCCTACTTCCTCATCTCTGTCTCCTGGCTTCCCTGGCTTCCTTCAAGTCCCAGCTAAGAGCCTACCTTCTCCAAGAAGTCCTCCCCATCCCTCTTAATATCAACACTTCCTCTATTGATTATTTCTAATTTATATATATATATATATATATATATATATATATATATATATATATATATATATATATAGCTTGTTTGTACATAGTTTTTACATATATAGCTTACCAGGGATGAGGAAACCAAACAAGATTATGTGATCTTAGGTGGCATTGCCAGTAGAATAATGTATAGAACAAATTTGGTGATAATCCTGCTGCATTCTGCCCTTTGCCACAATAAACTATAAGAATGAGTGAGGGGGGTTAGGGAACAATTAGAAGAATGGAGGGATCACATAATTGGACCATAGATCTCAACATGAAAAGTCATTGAGACCAACCCATTCACTTTACAAATGAAGAAATTGGGGTTGAAGGAGATTGGGATTTCTAAAGTTGCTTAAGAGCTATTAGGGATCAGAAGATTACATCTGGTTCTTAGGGACACCAGGTTCCATACTCAATTTACTGTGGGGTGTATGGGGTGTTCCAAGAGGACCAGCACCTCTGGTGTGAGGGCTTGCTGGGCCCTTTACAAGGCTGCCCATCCACTTTTGGTGTTCAGCTGCCACCCAACTCTCACCTGTGATTCCAGGAAACTGTAGCATATGCAGAAGCCGCATCCTGGAAAACCCTCTTAGAAGAAGGTCTAAATCTATTGAGGGCCTCAAACCCATCGGTAAGTTAGAGAGGTATCTACCCCAAGAATGTGGGGACTTCTCCCCGGTGGAATGAGTGGATCAGAACAATTTGTTCCATGCCATGCCCTGAAGTTAGTTGCAGCAGGTGCTGTGAAGTACTTAGAGCATGATAATACATTGAAGATACCAAGGTCTTCTACTGCATCCTGGGCCATCACCAGTTGTCCTGATTTTTTTCTTGCCAGTGGACTTTGATGATTCTGGAAGAAAGAGTAATGCTGGCAACTTAGTGCAACTCTGGCTCACTTAGATCCAATTCATATTCAAGTCAAGGCATTGCTCAGTGATGCCATTGGTCCTCTTAGAAAATGAAGGATGAACAACAACTATGACAATGCAGCTTGAGCAGCAAAAGGAGAACATTTTGTCTTTGTATCCCTAATTCTTAGCACAGTGCCTGGATGGCAGAAGATATTTAAAAAAGCTTCTTGATTGATTAACTAACATTATTGATTTAAGAAAATAAAACAAATAAAGAAGAACACAAATCTCAGTTTGAAGCAAAGAATAAGTAGAGTGAGCCAGAAAGATTCAAGAGATTTTAAAACATAAAAACTTCAGATGGATACCATATAGATCGTATCCAATAGTGTATAAATGTATGTGTGTGCATACATATATACACACATAATACATGTACATGAATATACATACATACATATACATATATACACACAGAGATATGTCAGGAACAGACCATAAAGGTAAATGATGAGCTAGGATCAGAGTTGAAAAAGAGACTCAGAATATACTCAATTGCTTTTGGGAAATTGCCAAGCACTTTGACCTGTTTCCTATAATAACAAAAGTCACATTTGCAATAAAAATATTTTACTGGAATTGCTACACAGCAATGTGAGCTTGAACACTATTGTTTCCAAAAAACTAAAGATAAGATTTATAGAAAGAGAAATAATGAGGAAGGAAGGGAGGGAGGAAGGAAGGAAGGAAGGAAGGAAGGAAGGAATGAAGGAAGGAAGGAAGGAAAGAAAACTTTTAACCACCTACTATATGCCAGGAATTAGGCTATGTTCTTTTTGTTTGTTTTTGTTTTGGGGTTTTTGTTATTGTTGTTGTTGTTTTGCTTTTTGGAGGGGGGAAGGTAGGGAAATTGGGGTTAAGTGACTGGCCTAAGGGCACACAGCTAGTTTTTGTGTTAAGTGTCTAAGAATGGATTTGAACTCAGGTCCTCCTGACTCCAGGGCTGGTGCACTATCCACTGCACCACCTAGCCACCCCTAGGCTATGTTCTTTAGAAATATATTTAATTTGATCCTCCCAACAACCCTGGTGATAGGAAATTTAGTATCTCCATTTTACACTTAAAGGAACTGAGGCAGCAGAGGTTAAATGACTTAAACAGGATTGGGTCACACAACTAGTCCATTTCTAAGGCCAAATTTGAACTCATGTCTTCCTGACTTCAGGTCCAATCCTCTCTCCACCTAGCTGGAAAGGCATATGGTGAGTGTCAAAGGGTTGCAACATATAACCAATAAGCAATTCCAAAGGACAAGTGTAAAGAATATAAATAAGTTAAGACATCAAGCATTCATAAGCATTTGCTCTCTGCCAGGCACTGTACTAAGCATAATGAATTGTATAGCATCTAATATGGTTTTATTATGGGGAATAATAGATAGAAGGCCAGAATGCTCCCTGATAATGTCAGGAGAGATTGTGCAAGGTGTTCAGGAAGCTGGGTAGATCTCCATGGCAGACACTTGGGAGGATATAAACAAGAGTTTCACTAAATAAGCAGGCATTGACACATTGTGATTTGCACCATTAGAAAAGCTCTTGAATTAATGAGATCACTGATTCATTCAAACATTAATTTTCTCCAACCTGGAAGCTTAGTGTAACCTCTAGAATGCCCTTTGACCCTTAAAGGGTAGAAAAGTTTACAAAATCTATATCAGGTTCTTCAGATCATGGGATTTAAAGTGGGAAGGGAACTTAGGATCTAGTACTTTTAGAAAACAAAACATAGAATGCAAGAGAGACAGGAGGGAACATAGAGATCCCATGCACATTACACAGAGGGGGAAAACTGAGGTCTAAAGACATGATGAGTTTCCCAAGGTCACATGAGCAACAACAGAGCCAGGATTCAGATCTCTAACTTCTGATCCCAAATCCAGAGTTGAATTCCCCACCCCCAATAACACTAAGGCAACATTTTTTCATCTCGATGTATTTTTGTCCTTATCCCAAATTTGTAACTTGATAAACCCTAATTTACATGTAATAACTTTTTCCCCCCAAAGGAGATTTGTTTTCTTAATTGAATACTCAAATTAAAGTACATAAAAAGTATATATATGGAGAGAGGAGGAGAGAAATACTGCAGACAAAAATTATCCTCACCTAGAAAGTTTCTGGGACCCAAAAAGAGTGTGGCATGCTGAAAAGACTGCTGGATTTCAAGTTAATAGACCTCAATCTGAATCCTGGTACCAGAGCTGTAGCTAGCATTAGTGTATAGGGACTTTTACCCAGGACCCTATCATGGGTGGAGACAACCCCTACCCCGCCACCACCACAAAGAGCTACCCCAGTCAAGTCATTTCCATATGATCAACACAGTCCTCAGGACAACTGCCATTTCTGTACTTTGTTTTACAGCCTTATACTGGTTCACAAGTAATCTCAAGTGATCCCTCCAGTGAATCCCTTCCCCTCCCCCGCTTTGCAAGTTCCTGTTCCCCAATCACCATTCATGAGATGGTTGGTCAATCCCTGCTCCTAGGATGACTTCTGATGACATCACTCAGACATGTGCATACATATTCCTTTATTCCCATTTCACGGCTTCATCCCAGGCCCCTTGACAATAAGTTCCTTTCTCTTACCCCCCTTCCAGAGACAAGTCCATTTTCTTCATTAAAGTTATCACCTGCCAACTTATCAGGAAATAGAAGTTCCTATAGAATATCAGAGTGGGAAGGGGTCTCAAAGGCTATCTGGTCCAACACGTGCCTAGATAAGAATACCCACTATAGTATCCCTGACAAGGAAGCCTACTACCTCCCAAGAGAGCCCATTACACTTGGGGAGAGCTCCAGTCACTAGGAACTTTCGCTTTGTTTTTTTTTTTTTCCTGAAAACATTAGCTTGCCTCTCTGCAACTTTCAACCAATCTTCCTGTTTTGTAGAACAAAGACAATCCTTGAACTTGAATTCAAATTCAACTCCAGATACTTAGTTGTTGTGTGACCCTAGTCAAGTCACTTAATCTGTTTGCTTCAGTTTCCTCATCTATAAATGAGGTTAATAATAGCACCCACTTCTCAGGCTTGGTGTGAGGATCAAATGAATTAATAGTTGCAAATTGATTTGCACAATGCCTGGCACATGGTTGGTACTATATAAATATTTGTTACTACTACTACTACTACTACTACTACTACTACTACTACTACTACTACTACTACTTGAATCCAGCTGTCCTCGTGGTTCTTGCCACTTGTTAGCTCTATGATCCAGAGAAATTAATAATAAAGTAAATTATAATATAATAATAACAGTTTGCATTTTCATAGTACTTTAAGGGTTGAAAAATTAAAATACCAGTTCTACCATTGACTAGCTGTGTAACTTCGGGCAAGTTACCCCTACTGACACTGAATAATTTTTGCTCCAAGTGAAAATATCCAAATTAATGTATCTTCTTAACTAGATAATTCAACTCAATAATTCAATATACATTTATTAAGTTCTTAATGTGGCTCTGAGGATATGAATAAAAAAAAAAGAAAGTCAGTTCCTGCTTTCAGGGAGCTTACAGTAGAATGAGGAAAGACAATCCCAAAGGAAGCTGGAAAGGGGGTGAGAGGATCAATGGGTACCCAATGCTAGGGTATCTTGTTTTGTGAAGTTGAAGCCAAGCAGAGCTACAGATAGAGAGTTCAATGAGTGGCAAATCCAATTCCTGCCCTCTAAAGGAAAGCTTGGGGTGGTGTTCAGAGTGCCCCCCTCCAGCCCTCCTCAGATCAGAGGGGAGAGGAGACTAAGGGAGGTGGGAAGGTGTTTAATATTCAAGGCTGTATGATTTTGAGCACAGTTAACCTTTCCAGTTCAGTTTTCTCATGAAAAACTCTAGGGAACTGAACCAGGTGATCGGAGGTCCATTTCAGCTCTAAATCTTATGATCCTTAAAGGTAACAGATATTACCTAGTAAACCAGTTCATGCCAATCCCTTTCTACTTTATCCTCCCTAGTGCCTTTGCTTGCAACAATTTATCTTCACTCCTAATAAAGAAGCTGCTCAAACATAAACCTAAGTACATTTGAACACCTCTATGGGCCCCAAGCATGAGAGCTTCAAAGTATTCTTCCCTGAACGACCCAGACTCAGGACATTTCAATGGTTCTAAGAATTTCATTGCATTCTTTCTAATGCCTGTCTGTCCTGGCGACAAAAATAGGGCTCATAAAACCAACGCATTTCTATTAACAGCATCTCATTGAGAAAGTTATGGGGAAATGGGAACCAAGTGATCTTGGTAGGTGCCATATGGCCCCTCTAGCCTGTGCTCTGCTAAGGATGCAGAGAGACGAAAATCTTTGGAAACAGCTGTTAGGAGAATGATGCCAGAGCTTACTAATTAGTCTTCTTCCCATTGGCCTATTTACTCTTCTTCTACCTGCTTCTTACATCCTTTGTTTGGAAAGCTCAATTCCCTAAATGAGGCACCTGCCAGTATCAAGTGGCTTAGCCATTATGAGGCAATTAGTGAGCACTTTGTAATTGTCAAGTCTTCTGCACAGACACAGTATTTAAGGTGATGCATTGCCATGTGCCTTTTAAGGTCCCTCTAGCCGGGGCCTGTTGCCCAAACTTTACACAGTGACTTCCAAATGATATTGTCATGCTGCCTGGGTGTTGCCAAGGATTTTAGGGTATTGTAAAGGAATGTGTGCTAGTTCAAGCAGAAATCCTGGCTAAAGTTTTCTTTTTTTCTTTTCTACTTTGACCCTTTGAATGACAAACTAGATATTCTAAGGGTTGGGGAAGGGGAGAGGGAGAAGTAGCCACAGCCATACCAGAGAAGAATAAGTGCATTGGCACTGGATGAAAGCATGTCAAGCACCAGACACATATTGAGAGGGAGCTAAGCACTGCACCAACAGCCTAGAGTAGCAATTCTTAACGATTTTGTGTCCTGGACCCCTCTGACATTCTGATCAAGCCTATGGACCCTTGCTCACAATATAATGTTTAAATGCATATGCTTAAATACACTGAATTGCAAAGGAAACCAATTACATTCAAATAAAGATGCTTTTTTCCCACCCAGTTCAGGTTCCTTCAAACTGAGGGGTTCATAATTCCCAGATTAAGAACTCCTGACCTAAATAAGCTTCCTAGGGAAGATTTTCCCATCAGGGAAGGACATCAGTCATAAGAAACTCAACTCAGGGGGGCGGAGCCAAGATGGCGGAGTAGAAACAGCTCGTCCAAGCCTCTCTGCCCCCAGATTCTCCACAAACTATGTAAAAAAGGACTCTGAAAATCTTCTGGAGCCCCAGCACCCACAGAACGACACAGAGAAGCTAACCTCCCGCTGAGGACAGCCCAGCACCCTGCAGGAAGGACCAGCACAGTGGTCTGGGAGCCGGCAGCGCGCAGAGCGCAGGAGCCGAGCCGAGCCCAGGTCCACGTGAGCCGAGGTTTTAGCCCCAGGGCGGCAGGGCCAGCAGCCGGCTGGAGGAACCCCAGAACACCAGGAACTGTGGAGACGCCAGAATTATCAACATAGACTTGCCTAGGACAAAGTAAGAGGTTAGTGTCCTATGGACTTTGGGACCTGTATTTGGGGAATGCGTCAGCTCCCTCCCCTGGGGGCTAGAAGCTGCTGAGGAGACACGCCATTTTGTAGTTTTCAGAGGCATTTCCAGCTCCCAGCCTACAAATCGTGGGGAGATCCAGCGATCAGTCTTGGGGGGTAATAGCTCTTGCTTTAACCTCCCTGGATCTGGATTGTGATCTAGGGTGGAAGTTGTGGGTGGGTTTATAGCTTGCCAGAAACGGAAGTTGCCCCCCACACCTTCGGGACGAAAATTCCTCTATCTGGCCTTAAAGCCATAGTGTGGCAACAAGCCCAAAAGTCAAGCAATTAAGTGGCAACATGCCAAGGCAAAGGAAACAGAAAAATGCAACCCTAGACTCCTATTTTGGGGGCATAGAGCGGGAAAAGGACTGTGAGGTCAGAAGTCCTGCTCCAAAAGCCCCAGGGGAAAACATGAGCGGGTTGCAGGCCATAGAGGACCTTAAGAAGGACTTTAAAAATCAAATAAGAGAAGTGGAGGAAAAATTAGAAAGAGAAATGAGAAGGATGCAGGAAAAGTATGAAATGAGGGTCAACAGCCTGACTGAAGAAAACAACACCTTAAAAAATAGACTAACTCAAATGGCTAAGGAGGCCCAAAAGGGCAAGGAGAAGAATGCCTTAAAAAGTCGATTTGCCAGATGGAAAGAATCTCAAAAGTTCACTGAGGAGATTCATTCCTTCAGAGTTAGACTGGAGCAAATGGAAGCTAGTGACTTTATGAGAAATCAAGATGCTGTTAAGCAGATCCAAACAAACGAAAGATTAGAAGGCAATGTGAAATATCTCATGGGAAAAACCACTGACCTGGAGAATAGATCCAGGAGAGACAATTTAAAAATTATTGGACTACCTGAAAGCCATGATCAAGGAAAGAACCTAGAAATCACCCTTCAAGAAATTCTCAAGGAAAACTGCCCTGATGTTTTAGATCCAGAGGGCAAAATAGAGGTTGAAAGAATCCACCGATCACCTCCTGAAAAAGATCCCAAAAAGAAAACTCCCAGAAATATTATAGCCAGGTTCCAGAATCCCCAGATCAAGGAGAAAATACTACAAGCAGCCAGGAAGAAACAATTTCAATATTGTGGAAACACAATCAGAATAGCCCAGGACCTGGCAGCTTCTACACTGAGGGATCGAAGGGCATGGAATATGATATTCCAGAGGGCAAAAGAACTGGGAATGAACCCAAGGGTCACCTACCCAGCAAAACTGAGTATTTTGTTTCAGGGGAAAATATGGTCATTCAGTGGAATAGAGGACTTTCAAGCATTCTTGAGGAAAAAACCAGAATTGAATAGAAAATTTGACATCCAGACACAAGAAGCAAGAGATGCCTGAGAAGGTAATCAGGGAAAAGAAATCAAAAGGAACTTATCAAAGTTGAACTATTTACATTCCTATATGGAAAAGCAATAACTGTGACTGATGATATCTTTCTCACTATGAAAATAATGGAAGAAGGGGGTGTGGTCATATGAATACATATGTGAATGTGTGTGTATATGGTTACAGTTATATATGGATAGAAGGCATAGGTTGAATTTGTTGGGAAGGGAGAATACTCAAGGGATGAAATTATGAGGTGAGAGAGGAAAGTGGCAAGAGGAGATGGGGAGAGACAGGGTAGGGTAAACTATCTCATGTAGAAGAAGCAAGGGGAAGTGGTTGCAAAGGAGGGGGAGAATAAGAAGGCTAAAAAGGCAAAACCACATTCACATTGAATTTGGTTCAGGGAGAGAATGACATACATACTAAATGGGATATCTCAACCTGCAGCAGGATAGGGGAAGGGGGATGAGAGGAGGGATGATGGATGGGAGGGCATCCTTGGGGTGAGGGGAGGTTGGAAGTACCCACTATAGAAGAGGGACAGGATCATGTAGGGAATGGACCAGGTGGGGGGTGGGATGAGTGGGAGGGAATTATAAGCAGCCTTGAACAATATATCTACTATGATAATGTTTTGCATAGCTAGACATGTACAACATATACTGAATTACTTATATCCCAAGAAGGAATGGGTGACAAGGGAGGAAGGAAATGGATCTGAAATTCGAGGTCGTAACATTAAATGTTTCAAATATTATATATAAATACTATTATTAATACTCTTTTGCCTATAATTGGGAGATAAGATGTGCAGGCATTGGGACACAAAGATTCATCTTCCTCTAATGGAAAAGTCGAAGGGGGTATGGGAGAAGGTATGGGAGAGAGCAGATTGGAGGAAGCGATATCTTGTGGGACTGCTATTCTGGGAGGTTGGGTAGGGGAATAATGGGGGGAAAATGATTGTAACTCAAAATCTGGCGGAAATGAATGATGTAAAACAGAAGTTAATAAAGTATTTGTTTAAAGAGAAAAAAAAAAAAAGAAACTCAACTCAGAACTCTAGGAAAGGGCCATGCACAAAATTCAGACTTTGCATTGCTGGAACCATCTCAGACTATTGAGACAAGATGCTGGATGATACAGAGAGGGTGAGAGCCCAAGGAGATAATATTTGAATTCCAAATTGACTGGCTAGGCAGCTCAGGGAAAATGGATTTTTACTAGCCATTTCTGGAGGTCTTCAAATGAAGACTTTATAAGAATTCCTATTTAATAGATCCCTTCTGTAATCCTACAGTTCTGTAAAGGCTGCAGAAGTGTAGCTTCCAGAGCAACAACTGTGACTAATTTCTACCAACTCCTACAGTCACAGGCTCCAGAGTGTTCTGAGGCTACCCTGCAGATTCGATACACTGAGGACAATGTACCTTTCTCATGCACTTTGTACTGAGAGGTAATGGATCGGGTACTGGACCTAGAGTCAGGAAGGCCTGGATTCTGTTCCCACCTTGGATGCTTACTGCTTGAGGCTGGCCATGTCCTTTAACCTCTACGGACTTTTCTCATCTGGGAAATGAAACAGATGGACTCCATGACCTCCAAGAGCATGCCTAACTGTAAATCTATAATTCTGTGATCCTTTGATCTTATATTAACTTCATGATGACCAAGATAACCAAACTCAAGGTTACGATAGATTGGAAAGAGTGATAATATGAAAGACCAAAGACATGAGTTCAAGTCCTATTTTTTCCACCAATAGCAGTGTGATCTTAGGAAAGTTATTTGCCATTTTTTACTCTCAGGTTCTTCATTAGAGAAACAAAATGGGGTGATTAAGTTCTCCCAAAGACCTTTATCCTTGGCTAAATCAATCTCAGGTCAGTTTAGTGATTCAGGTTCAGGAATGCAATTTCATGAAACATTAATGGATCATATATAATTATTTTATTAAATTATATATTTTTAGTTTTCAACATCCACTTCCATAAATTTTAAATTTTCTCCCTTTCTTTTTTTAATTTAATTTAATTTTTTTTTAAAACAAATGCTTTATTAACTTCTGTTTTACATCATTCATTTCCACCAGATTTTGAGTTACAATCATTTTCCCCCCATTATTCCCCTACCCAACCTCCCTGAATAGCAGTCCCACAAGATATCGCTTCCTCCATTCTGCTCTCTCCCATATCTTCTCCCATACCCCCATCGACTTTTCCATTAGAGGAAGATGAATCTTTGTGTCCCAATGCCTGCACATCTTATCTCCCAATTATAGGCAAAAGAGTATTAATAATAGTATTTATATATATATTTGAAACATTTAATGTTACGACCTCGCATTTCAGATCCATTTCCTTCCTCCCTTGTCACCCATTACTTCTTGGGAGATAAGTAATTCAGTATATGTTGTACATGTCTAGCTATGCAAAACATTATCATAGTAGATATATTGTACAAGGCTGCTTATAATTCCCTCCCACTCATCCCACCCCCACCTGGTCCATTCCCTACATGATCCTGTCCCTCTTCTATAGTGGGTACTTCCAACCTCCCCTCACCCCAAGGATGCCCTCCCTTCCATCATCCCTCCTCTCATCCCCCTTCCCCCTATCCTGCTGCAGGTTGAGATATCCCATTTAGTATGTATGTCATTTTCTCCCTGAACCAAATTCAAAGTGAATGTGGTTTTGCCTTTTTAGCCTTCCTTATTCTCCCCCTCCTTTGCACCCACTTCCCCTACATGAGATAGTTTACCCTACCATGTCTCTCCCCATCTCCTCTTGCCACTTTCCTCTCTCACCTCATAATTTCATCCCTTGAGTACTCTCCCTTCCCAACAAAATCAACCTATGCCCTCTATCCATATATAACTGTAACCATATACACACACATTCACATATGTATTCGTATGACCACACCCCCTTCTTCCATTATTTTCATAGTGAGAAAGATATCATCAGTCACAGATATTGCTTTTCCATATAGGAATGTAAATAGTTCAACTTTGATAAGTTCCTTTTGATTTCTTTTCCCTGATTACCTTCTCAGGCATCTCTTACTTCTTGCGTCTGGATGTCAAATATTCTATTCAACTCTGGTTTTTTCCTCAAGAATGCTTGAAAGTCCTCTATTCCACTGAATGACCATATTTTCCCCTGAAACAAAATACTCAGTTTTGCTGGGTAGGTGACCCTTGGGTTCATTCCCAGTTCTTTTGCCCTCTGGAATATCATATTCCATGCCCTTCAATCCCTCAGTGTAGAAGCTGCCAGGTCCTGGGCTATTCTGATTGTGTTTCCACAATACTGAAATTGTTTCTTCCTGGCTGCTTGTAGTATTTTCTACTTGATCTGGGGATTCTGGAACCTGGCTATAATATTCCTGGGAGTTTTCTTTTGGGATCTTTTTCAGGAGGTGATCGGTGGATTCTTTCAACCTCTATTTTGCCCTCTGGATCTAAAACATCAGGGCAGTTTTCCTTGAGAATTTCTTGAAGGGTGATTTCTAGGTTCTTTCTTTGATCATGGCTTTCAGGTAGTCCAATAATTTTTAAATTGTCTCTCCTGGATCTATTTTCCAGGTCAGTGGTTTTTCCCATGAGATATTTCACATTGCCTTCTATTCTTTCATTTGTTTTGATCTGCTTAACAGCATCTTGATTTCTCATAAAGTCATTAGCTTCCATTTGCTCCAGGCTAACTTTGAAGGAATGAATCTCCTCAGTGAACTTTTGAGATTCTTTTTCCATCTGGCAAATTCGACTTTTTAAGGCATTCTTCTCCTCATTGCCCTTTGGGCCTCCTTTGCCATTTGAGCTAGTCTATTTTTTAAGGTGTTGTTTTCCTCAGTCAGGCTGTTGACCCTCATTTCATACTTTTCCTGCATCCTTCTCATTTCTCTTTCCAATTTTTCCTCCACTTCTCTTATTAGATTTTTAAAGTCCTTCTTAAGGTCCTCTATGGCCTGCAACCCGCTCATGTTTTCCCTTGGGGCTTTTGGAGCAGGACTTCTGACCTCACAGTCCTTTTCCTGCTCTATGCCCCCAAAATAGGAGTCTAGGGTTGCATTTTTCTGTTTCCTTTGCCTTGGCATGTTGCCACTTAATTGCTTGACTTTTGGGCTTGTTGCCACACTATGGCTTTAAGGCCAGATAGAGGAATTTTCGTCCCGAACGTGTGGGGGGCAACTTCTGTTTCTGGCAAGCTGTAAACCCACCCACGACTTCCACCCTAGATCACAATCCAGATCCAGGGAGGTTAAAGCAAGAGCAATTACCCCCCAAGACTGATCGCTGGATCTCCCCACGATTTGTAGGCTGGGAGCCGGAAATGCCTATGAAAACTACAAATTGGCTTGTCTCCTCAGCGGCTTCTAGCCCCCAGGGGAGGGAGCTGATGCATTCCCCAAATACAGGTCCCAAAGTCCATAGGACACTAGTCTCTTACTTTGTCCTAGGCATGTCTATGTTGATAATTCTGGAGTTGCCACAGCTCCTGGTGTTCTGGGGTTCCTCCAGCTGGCTGCTGGCCCTGCCGCCCTGGGGCTAAAACCTTGGCTCATGGGGACCTGGGCTCGGCTCGGCTGGGCTCCTGCGCTCTGCACTCTGCGCGTAGCCGGCTTCCAGACCGCTGCGCTGGTCCTTCCTGCAGGGCTGCTGGGCTGTCCTCAGCGGGAGGTTAGCTTCTCTGTGTCGTTCTGTGGGTGCTGGGGCTCCAGAAGTTGTTCAGAGTCCTTTTTTACATAGTTTGTGGGGAATCTGTGGGCAGAGAGGCTTGGACGAGCTGTTTCTACTCCACCATCTTGGCTCCACCCCCTAAATTTTCTCCCTTTCTTAACCCCTGCCTCATCAAAATGGCTTGCCATCTGAAAGATCATATATAATTTAACAAAAATAATTTTACTTAAGAACAGATAAATTTAAAATGATATAACCAGTGATTCAAGTGGAAGCCATTCATGTCCATTGACATGCGAATAGCCAGCAGAAAGTTCATTCAACTCATGTGGAAGTGAAGGGGCGGGTGGTATCCAACAAATACTAATCAAGAACACCAGTTCCTCAAAAGCTGGCCCTTTTATACATCAAGCAGACAAAAAGCTACACCAGTGGCACAAGGCAAATTCCTCAGGACAAATTACAACCCAATGACAGGGTTAATCACCCTACCCCTATAAATGGGAACATGCCCAGACTATATGAAACACATGCCACTCCTTCCGCATTCCACTTTTTCAGTCAAAGTTTCATAAGCCCTCTGATGGACCTCCCACCATTTAAATGACTCTAGAACTGCAACTAGACAGTTCTAACCTCAAGAGCAAAGTCCAATAAAGACAAGAAAATAAGAGAAGCTAAATACAAATAAAAACAATGTACCACCCCCTTAAAGTTTAATGAGGGTGATATTAAGGCAGTTCTCTAAATGCAAAGTTGGGACAAGGAACAGAACTGGAACATAAGGAGTTCTGGGTAGATTATGACAATTCTGGGATAGCTATCAATCCACATCAAGAATCAGGATGATTTCTATCAAGATACCGAGGAAATCAGAAGCCTCTTTTGTAAATCCAGTAACAGGGCTTGATTTAACACTGATACATACCTCATACACCACCATATCCCCCTGGGCAGAACTCTCCTTATCCTGTAGATGTGATCAGAAGTCAAAAATCAAACTGTTTCCTCTTTATTAGAAGCCTCTACAAAATGGCTTCCTAGGATGAGCTAATCCATTCTGTTCTGCACTACTTGGGACAACATATACCTATCCCTCACCCTCACCATCTTTTGCTTTACCATTGCTCTTGCTACTCTTCTAGCCTCCAAACTGGACTCCCATATATCACAGCTAAGATGAAATGACAGTCCTCTCTGGACACCCTGGGATCATGAAAAGTTGTATTTACCTTAGACATATTCTTTCCTATGGTTATATTTATACTCTCCACTCCTCACACACTCCTACTCCGTACCATTTGCTCCAAAAATTACAATCAAATGAAAAGCTCTATTGACTCTTTTGCCATTCATTCTCCCTATGATTTCCCAGAGGAAACATTCTCTTCTCTTGTTTATCACTCTGCTATGTGTGGTGTATCCCCCATTAGAATGTAAGCTCTTGGGGATGGAGCCAAGATGGCGGAGTAGAAACAGCACTTCCAAGGTGCTCCCCCCCACACCACTTCCAAACTATGTAAAAGTAGACTCTAAACAACTTCTGGAGCTCCAGCACCCACAGAATGACAAAGAGAAGCTAAACTCCCACTGAGGACAGCCCAGCAGCCCTGCAAGGAGCAGCCAGTTCAGCACAGCACAACACTCTGGGAACCAAGCCCAGGCCCGCTTGAGCCACGGTTTTAGCCCCAGGGTGGCCAGGCCAGTAGCTGGCTGGAGGGACCCCAGAACACCAGCAGCTGTGGCGATTCCAGAATTATCAACACAGATATGCCTAGACAAAATGAGAGGTTAGTGCCCTATGGACTTTAGGACCAGTATTTGGGGAACACATCACCTTTTCCGCTGGGGGCAAGAAACAGCTGAGGACCCTTGGCACAGATGCCATTTTGCAGCTTCAGTGGCAGCTTCAGCTCGTGATCTGTGAACTGTATGGAGAACCAGCAATCAGTCTGGGGGTTAATCGCTCTTGCTTTAACCTGCTTGGATCTGGATTGTGGTCTGGGGGTGGGGTACTGGGGTGGGTATCCAATTTGCCAGAGTGGGTGGAGGCTTTACAGAGGCCACCCAACTAATACCTCCGGAAATTGTGAAGACCCCACGTTTGGGATGAAGCTCCCCAGTCTGGTGGCAGAGTCTTAATGTGGGAACAAGCCCAAAATTCAAGTAATTAAGAGGCAAAATGCCAAGGCAAAGGAAAGAAAATAAACAAAAAATGCAACATTAGACTCCTATTTTGGGGGCAAAGAGGATCAAAGCATGGAACAGGAGGAGGTCTGTGAGGTCAGAACTCCTGCACCAAAAGCCCCAAATGAAAATATGATCAGGTTACAGCCCACAGAGGACCTTAAGAAGGATTTTAAAAACCAAGTAAGAGGAGGGGAGGAAAAATTGGGAAGCGAAATGAGAAGGATGCAGGAAAAGTATGAAATGAGAGTCAACAGCCTGACTGAGGAAAATAACACCTTAAAAATAGACTAACTCAAATGCCAAAGGAGGCTCAAAAGGACAATGAGGAGAAGAATGCCTTAAAAAGCCAACTTTGCCAGATGGAAAAAGAATCTCATAATGGAAGCTAGTGACTATATGAGAAACAAGATGCTGTTAAACAGATCCAAACAAATGAAAGAATAGAAGGCAATGTGAAATAGCTCATGGGAAAAAAAATCACTGACCTGGAAAATAGATCCAGGAGGGATAGTTTAAAAATTATTGGACTACCTGAAAGCCATGATCAAAGAAAGAACTTAGAAATCATCCTTCAAGAAATTCTCAAGGAAAATTGCCCTGATGTTTTAGACCCAGAGGGCAAAATAGAGGTTGAAAGAATCCACCAATCTCCTCCTGAAAATGATCCCCTCCCCAAAAAAAAACAAAAAAACTCCTAGGAATATTATAGCCAGGTTCCAGAATTCCCTGATCAAAGACAAAATACTACAAGCAGCCAAGAAGAAACAATTTCAATATTGTGGAAACACAATCAGAATAGCACAGGACCTGACAGCTTCTACACTGAGGGATCGAAGTTCATGGAATATGATATTCCAGAGGTCAAAAGAGCTGGGATTAAAACCAAGAATCACCTACCCAGCAAAACCAAGTATCTTGTTTCAGGGGAAAATATGGTCATTCAGTGGCATAGAGGACTTTCAAGCATTCTTGAGGAAAAAACCAGAGTTGAATAGAAAATTTGACATTCAGACACAGGAAGCAAGAGATGCTTGAGAAGGTAATTAGGGAAAAGAAATCAAAAGGAACTTATCAAAGTTCAACTATTTACATTCCTAAATGGAAAAATAATAACTATGACTGATTAAACCTTTCTCAGTATGAAAATAATTGAAGAAGGGTATATGGGCATATGAATACATATATGAATGTGTGTATATATGTTTACAGGTATACATTGATAGAGGGCACAGGTCAAATTTGGTTGGAAGGGATGATACTTAAGGGGTGAAGTTAAGAGGTGAGAGAGGAAAGTGGCAAGAGGAGATGGGAAGAGACATGGTAGGGTAAACTATCTCATGTAGAAGAGGCAAGGGATGAGGCGGCTAGATGGTGCAGTGAGTAGAGCGTCGGCCCTGGAGTCCGGACGCCCTGAGTTCAGATCTGACCTCAGACACTTAATGCAAACACAAACAAAAACCTATCCTTATGACCTTGGGCAAGTTACTTAACCCCACTTGCCCTCCAAAAAGCAGAAGAAGAAGAAGAAGAAGAAGAAGAAGAAGAAGAAGAAGAAGAAGAAGAAGAAGAAGAAGAAGAAGAAGAAGAAGAAGAAGAAGAAGAAGAAGAAGAAGAAGAAGAAGAAGAAGAAGAAGGAGGGAGGGAGGAGGAGGAGGAGGAGGAGGAGGAGGAGGAGGAGGAGAGAGAGGAGGAGGAGGAGGAGAAAAGAAGGAGGAAGAGGAGAAGAAGAAGAAGAAGAAGAAGAAGAAGAAGAAGAAGAAGAAGAAGAAGAAGCAGCAGCAAGGGGAAGTAGTTCCAGGGGAGGGGAATATATACATGTACAACACATACTGAATTGCTTATCTTCCCAGAGGGAGTGGGTAACAAGGGAGGAAGGGAATGGATCTGAAATTCGAAGTTTTAAAATTAATACTATTTTGCATGTAATTGGGAGAGAAGATGTTCAGGCATTGGGGCACAGAGATTCACCTTGCCCTAATGTCAAAGTTGAAGGGGGTATGGAAGAAGATATGGGAGAGAGCAGATTGGATGAGGGGATATCTTGTGGGACTGCTATTCTGGGGTGGTGGGTAGGGGAAAAATTGTAACTCAAAATCTGGCTGAAATGAATGATGTAAACCAGAAGTTAATAAAACATTTATAAAAATGAAAAAAAAGAAGAATGTAAGCTTCTTGAGGCTAAGGACTATCTCATTTTTTAAATTTCTATTCCAAAAACTTAGCATAATGTTTGAAGGAATGTAAAATAAGTTCCGAATAAATCTTTCTAAGGAAAGGACCCATACATACCAAAAATATTTATTGAAGCTCTTTCTGTGAAGGAAAATGATTGAAAACTTGAGGGCACACCCACCAACTGAAGAATGATTGAACAAATTATGTTATATGAAGGTGATAGAATATTATTGTGTTACAAGAATTGAGGAAGGGCTGGAGTGACTAGGTGGTGCAGTGAATAGAGCATTGGCCCTAGAGTCAGGAGAACCTGAGTGTAAATCCAGCCACAAACATTTAACACTTATTAGCCATGTGACCTTGGGCAAGTTACTTAACCCTAATTGCCCTGCCTTCCCCCTCCAAAAAAAGCAAAAAGAAAGAAATGAGGAAGGGGAGGATTTTATAAAGTTTTAATAAAGTTTTATAAAGTTCTGGCAGGATTGGTCTGATAAAAAGAAAGGTGAGCATCACCAGGAAAATAATTATTATTATATAATCAACTTTGAAAGATTTAGTAATTCTGATCAATGCAATGACTAATCATAATTCCAAAAGACTCATAGTGAAACATACTATTCACCTTTAGATAGGGAACTAATGGACTCAGAGTGCCAGTTGAAGCATAGTTTCTCATCTTTCTTTTTTTAAAATTTGTTTTTGGATATAACTGATGCTGGAATTTTTTTTTGCGTGATTATCATATACATGAAAATATTACATATTTTTTTTCTTCCCTCCTTCCCTATTTTATTTCCTACTTCTTTTCTCTATCCCTCCATCCTTCACTTTTTCTTCCTTCCTCTATCCTTTCTTTCCTTCCTTCCCTTTCTTTTTTTCCTTCTTTCTTTCCTTCCTTTTCCCCTTCTTCCTTTCCATTCTTCCTTCCTTCCTTCCTTCCTTCCTTCCTTCCTTCCTTCCTTCCTTCCTTCCTTCCTTCCTTCCTTCCTTCTTATTTCTCTTCTTCCTTCTCCTTTAACTCTCCACCTTCATTCAGGAACTGAAGATAACCATGAAATTATGTGGTTAACTATAAGATTGCCTTTCTTACAGGTAAAGTTTCATTATTATGTAATGACAATTTAACTCCTCTACTAAAAAGAAAAAAATAAAAAACAAAAAACAAAAACAAGGCAAATCCCAACAGTTAAATGCCTTGTTCCATTTACCTCTCTGTGAGAAAGGGATAATAAACCATTCTGGGAAAAAGAAGATTTGTGAATGGGAGGAGTTGCTAAGTGATTTTGTTAAAGTATATTGGGTCCTATAATGTTAGAGACCTTAGAACCAGGGTGGATCTATGCAGGGAATAAAATAGGGTGAGGTAAAAGCTCTCAGCTTAAACTCTATCACAAAGCATTTTTATAATGAATAAATGATATAAAATATAAGATATATATATATATATATATATATATATATATATATAAATTTTTATCAGGTAAGTCTTCCTGGAGTATAGAGTCCTTCCCATTCTGAGAGTAGAAATTTCTGGAAGGTAATATTCTCACCTTGGTAGTAAAAGGCATTATGATGAAAATATTCATTAGAAGGGGAAAACCTCATACTATCTTCTTTTACCAGAGTGACAACTTGCTAATGAACACTGCCAGCAGCACTAGTCACCCCACTGTTACTCACCCCTATGGGGAACCAGTTGCAGAGGAAACACATCTTTACCTGCCCAAGTATGAACAAATACCCTATCACTCCCACCTAAAAAGGGATAAGAGTCCGTCTTCATTTAAGATGCGTAACTCTCAATTACTTTTGCAAAAGCAAATCTTCTGTAAGATTTCCAAAAATGACGGCATCCTATAGCTAGGAGCAACTCCAAATTGGCCTCATTGAAACATGCCATCAATAACTACTATTTCAATAACTCATCGAATTGTTTTTCAGACTTTCCACAAAGCCTTTTGAATTACTTATTGATGAAAACCTGCCTAACCTATGCCCATCCCTATCTCCCAGATGGGACTCATCACCCAGGCTCTCCTACTATTGGGTAGATTCCAAGTTCTCATCCTTACTTCCATTCACATTATCTTCTCTTCCCCTAGAGTCTTAACTTCGGTGAGATTTGATATTCTCCATCAAAACCTTTGGGTCAGAGACCATCCTGCCCACTTACAATCTATTGGTCCTCACCACCATCAGCATTTCCTCCTTCTCCAAAGCTGTTTCTAGTCAAGAAGGTGCCCTTTGTCTTCAAGGAACTACCCTTATTAAACAAAAGTACATTCATATTTGTCTGACGGCTGTATGTGCAAAGGCTATTTTCATTTTCCTTATGATAGCAATTCTGCTTTTCTGAAAACCCTTAGAAATAGACAGGTAATACTAGTTTTTAAAGTAGTTTAGATTCCCTGTCAGTCTCTAGAAGCACTCATCCATCAGGATGTTCTTACAGGATAAATATTTCTGCTTCCTTTCTAGACCATTGAGTGGATCCACTATCTATTTGAAACTGACAGAGTACCAGAATCCTGTATTCAGTCATAAAATAATTCAAGGATAACCTTTCTCAAAATTGCCCTTTTCCCATGTCCAACCGTCATATCATTCTGACCCAACCATGCTAATAGAAATGTTCTGTGTTAGGTCATAATATAGATCATAACATAGGTCATTCAAATCATTAGGGATAAAGATTGGAATGCAATGAAACAGTTGTGGAACGTATAAAATTTAACAAAAAATTAATTTATTTAACAAAAGATTATTTAAAAGGACATAACTGTTGAATTGAATACATGTTGCATATGAACATGGCAAAAGCATCAATTGAGAAATATATGTTAACTAAGAGTAAGGATTTTGCCAAGCCTGAAGATCTCTGATTCCTAAGAGGCTGGTTCTTTTATACCTCAGGAAGAAAGGAAACCAAACAAATGTTTCAAATGGAACTCCCCAGATCAATCAATTACCAAAAACAGCTTCCCTGACCCTTTAAAGGGAAGTCAGCCCAAACTACTAGACAAACACCAAACAATGCTCTTTTTACTTCTCCCTTAGCTCATGTCTGGAATGATTGCTGAGGATGCATTCTTGTTGGCTCCCATCTTTCGTTTTGTAATTTGACTTAGGAAGTTCGACTTCGGAAGGATTTTGGACTACACAACTTCTAAATTCTCTTCCTATTCTGTGATTCTGTGATCTGTACTAATAATCTCATTTTATAAGTGAAGAAAGCAAGTTCAAACAAATGAATTCTTGCCCAAGGTATATCCTCCGGTGTCTTTTCAAAGAGCTTTTTCAAAGCTACTGCACATCCATTAACTTTTTTTATCTTCATAACAACCTCATGTGATATAGATATTAGAGGTACTACTATCTCCAGAAAAAAAAAAAAGCTGAAACACTGGGCAGTTACATGATTGTCTAAACTCACACACCAAGTTAGTGCCAAAGATGGCACTAGACTGTAGGTTTCCTGATAATAATAGTAGAGAAGAACAGACTAGATCAATTAGTGCAAAAGACAGTGGCCTGGGAATCCAGAGAACAGGGTTAGAGATTAATATGTGATATTAGTCAAGTCATTTCCTTTTGACCTTAGTTTTTTCATCTGCAAAATGATGGGGGTGGAATTATGTTATATTTAGGTGATGAATTATTAATTAATCAATTAGTTAACCAATTTATTTAATTAACTAAGATCAATGGAACAAAACAAATGTAATAACTGTGAGCTACATGCAGAGAACTAGGCTAGTCACAAGTGTAGCAACAAGCACCCTAGCATACCCAGGATGACTGCTAGCACAGGTTCTTAGATCTGCTTTTCTAAAGGAAAGCCTCTCCAAATGGTTTAAAAATCTTACTTTAATCAAACATGTATCATTTACCTAGTTCAGGGGGAAAATTCAACACCATGAACTTCAGAGAATACAAACAGAAGTTACAAGCTGACAGAGAAACAGATCAGCAGACAGGGCTTCCAGCTGTCTGGCCATTACATCCATACCTAGTTAGTTACCAGAGAGGGAAGCACCAAAATCTGGGTTTTCAAAGCTAGGGGCTCAACAGCTGCCCAAAGTCTCATCTGGCCAAATCACACAACTCTTCCCAAAGTGAGCCCCAAAGCAAAACCTCATATCAGTGTATATATAGCCCTCTCCTGGGTCAGAGAATGTCACAACCCTCTTGACCCACTGCCCAATCACAAAGTAACAAGGTGTGGGCATTCCTGAAAAACTAGCCTCCTACCACAGGCTCCATTTGACCACATTCAGCCTATTAGGGGCCAGAGTATATTTTCAAATCAGGGAAGGTTCTCATAGTCATTTAAGCCCATCAAAGGGCCAAGGAGCAGGGAAGATCTTCATATTCCCATTCCCATAACAACAAGGGAGATGCAAAATTGAATAAAATATAAATTTAAATAAAGCAGCAGGAATAAGAGAGGCTCTAATGCATTTAAGAAATTTCACACACTCATGGACTATAGATGGAGCCGAGAGTTGGTCCAAAGATTTTGAACAATATTATGGAATTTTTGAGAGAAGCAGAGCCAAGATGGTGGAGTGATGGTGTGGACTCTCCTGAACTCTCCCTGGAACCCCTCCAAATACCTTAAAAGAGCAGCAGAGCCCATAAAAAGATGGAAAGAAACAGATTTCCAGTCCAAGACAACTTTGAACGTCGGCAGGAAAAGTCTGTTGCAACAAGGTGTGGGACAAGCACAGCCCAGTGCAGGCCATGCCAGTGCAGGCCATGCCAGTGCAGAACCGACCCCGGCAAAATAGGAGCAGACCTTGGGAGTAACTGAATCAGCAGCAGCAGCAGCAGCAGCAGCAGCAGTGACTGCTTCAGGAGCTCTCAACCCACAGATGATAAATGGGTTTAACAACTGGTCAGAAGGAAATTATAGGGGTCTTTTTGCTAGCACTGAGGCAGAACTCTGTGGTATTGCCTATACCAGAATCTGGATTCTAGTCCTAGATGTCAGTCCCAGGTCAAGGAGGAGCACTAACATAGCAGAGCTTGTGGCTACAGTAGACGGGGAACACTCTTCAAAGTTCCAGGATAGAAAAAAAAGTGTTTGTAGTCAATCACAGCACCAGAAAAGTAGTAACCACCTCTCCTTAGACCATACCACCTTGGAAGAACGGAAAACTTACAAGTCCCTAGAAAGCATCTCTAAAAACAACATTAGAAATCCCTGAAAATTGGGACAGTGCATTCTCCACCCATGAAGCAAAGAGTTAAAATCATCATCATCATAATAAGCTGTGAAAATGAGAGAACAGGGAAAAAAAAACAAACCTCTGACTATAGAAAGATGCTATGGTGACGAGGAAAATAGCAAAATAAAAAATTCTATCCCCAAAGCTTCCAGGAAAAATGTGAATTTGGTTCAGGTCATGGAAGAGTTCAAAAAGGATTTTGAAAATCAAATAAGAGAGCTCACCTATTGATCTAGCAAAATCAGCTCTAGGGCTATATCCCAAAAAGATCACACAAATGGGAAAAGGACCCACATGTACAAAAAATATTTATAGCAGCTCTTTTTGTAGTAGCCAAGAACTGGAAATTGAGGGGAAGTCCATCAATCGGAGAATGGCTGAACAAGTTGTGGTATATGAATGCAATGGAATACTATTGTCCTATAAGAAATGATGTGCAGATAGATTTCAGAAAAATCTCGAAAGACTTATATGAACTGATGCTGAGTGAAGTGAGCAGAACCAGGAAAACATTGTGCACAGTAATAGCCACATTGTGTGATGACTGACTTTGATAGATTAACTCTTCTCAGCAATGCAAGGACCTAAAACAACTTCAACCAACTCATGGTGGAAAATTCATCCACATTCAGAGAAAGAAATATGGAATCTGGATGCACATCAACACATAATACTCGCTCTCTTTCTTTTTTTTTTTTTGTTTTGATTTGCTTTGTTTTTTTTCTTTCCTGTGTTTCCTCTCATTTGTTCAGATTCTTCTATACAACATGACTAATGTGAAAATATGTTTAATAAGAATGTATATATAGAACCTATACCATATTGCATGCCATCTTGGGGAGGAAAAAAGGGGGATAGAGACAGAGAAAATTTAAAACTAGGGAAGTAAATGTTGAAAACTAAAAGGTTAATAAATTAATTTTTAAAAAATGAAAAAAGAAAGTCAACTAAGAGAGGTAGAGGAAAAATTGGGAAGAGAAATGATAGTTATGCAAAATAATATTTATGAAAGAGTCAACAGCTTGGTAAAGGGCACACACACATACACACACACACACACACACACACACACAGAGGTTGCTGAAGAAAATAACACCCTAATAAACAGAATAGGCCAAATGAAAAAAGAGGTCCAAAAGTACACTAAAGAACATAACTCCTTAAAAATTAGAATGGAGCAAATGGAAGCTAATGAGTTTATGAGGAAACAAGAAGCAATTAAAAAAACCAAAAGAATGAAAAAGAAGATAATGTGAAATGGCTCCTTGGAAAAAACAACTGATTTGGAAAATAGATCCAGGAGAAATAATTTTAAAATTATTGGACTATCTGAAAGTCATGATAAAAAATAGGCTAGACATCATCTTCCAAGAAATTATCAAGGAAAACCAGAGGGTAAATAAAAATTGAAATTGAAAGAATCCACCAATCACCTCCTGAAAGAGAGTCCAAAAATGGAAACTCTCAGGAAAATTATAGTCAAATTCCAGAGCTCCCAGATGAAGGAATTTTTCAATGATAGTAAGTAAATCATTAATACCCTTTGCCTGAGCAATCAAAGGGCTATGCAGGTATCCCAAGGATGTCAAAGATTAAGAAAAAGGTAATTGTAAACAAAAATGCTTTTAACATTTTTACTGCACAAGCAAGGAACTAGAATCAAAATAGATGTTCAGTTAGCAAATAGGAAAGCAAATGGCATAAGAAGTTAATGGAATATTATTATGCATTATGAAACTGTAAATATGAGAAATTCAGAAGATATAGGAAGATTTACATGAACTGGTTCAGAGTGAAAAATGCAGAAACAGAATCAATCAGTCAACAAACATTTATTATTAAGTACAATGGGTCAAACATTTTTCCAGGCATTGAAGATACAAAGGAAAGAAAAATGAAATAGTCTTTGACTTCAAGGAGTTTGTATTCCATCTCAGAAAACAACATGTACACACTTAAATGTGTTTGTGTGTGTATACCTATTATTTATACATAAATAAACATTCATAATACAGATGTATTTGTGTACTAATAAACACATGTTACATACATGTACATACATGCATGTGGGGCATATTGTGTTACGTATATACACATAATACACGTGTGTATTTAAGCATACATATGTGTATAAGCATGTAAATGTATATATGCATGTGCATATGCATGTGTGTGAGACATGTGGGCTGAGGTTTAAAAAGATCTAAATATTCTAAGAGGTTGAGGTCATGTATTTCAGCCCAATCATAGAGGGTAAATGGTGACCATTCTGTGCAAAATCATAGATGTTTTTTTCCCCTAAGAAATAGTTTCCAGAGAACCCAACTGAGAAACATATGCTGCAGGAAGGGGCAGCAATATGAGGATATCACAAGAGGCAAAGGACATCAGGACCCTTTCGAGTTGGAGCTGTGAGTTGCAGGATATAATTTCAAAGTTTCAGCTTGTGGAGTTAGGGAATTTTTGGAAGGTGATAAAATAAAAGGTTTAGCCAAGTGAACAGGCAAATTAAGATTGAAGAGAGTGAATGGAGGAAAATGGATTAAGTAATTAAATGATTCTTTTGTTGGAAAAATCTTCAGTGTAAGTATTGAACCAAAATATGCTATGGAAAATGATAGAGAGGAACACCATATTGAGGTGTTAAAATAAATTTTAAAAAGAATAAATTTGTGGTGAATAGATTACAGAAGTCAGGATGAGACTAAATAGTTCAAGAAGATTGCATGGATCTCATCAATGATGAACAGTAGTAGAAAATTGGAATTGAAGTGTCAATGGGGGAGCAAGAAGTACACCTTACCCAGCTTCATGACCCTTTGAGTCAGGGAGCAAAGGAAGACCTTGGCACCAGTAAAGAGAGTCACAAGTGATGTGGTATATTCTGGGAATAGGTAAGTTTCTAGAGTGTGGAAGTCAAAAGGATATTGTTTGAAAAAATGTGCTAACATATTGGGTGCATTTTGATAATAAAAGGTATATTATAATAAAGACAATGGAGTGGAGTGGGACAGGGGATAGAGTAGGTAGAATGGGTGGGACTTAGGAAGAATAGGAGTGATCAGAATAGGAATAAAAGACTTGGTAGGAGTTATTTAGTAAGTTGAACACCATAAGTAGACTTGTTCTTCATGATGAGTTTTCCATGTAAATATTTAGTGTGGTGCTACAGATGGGATCTAGTTATATTTTGCACTCTGTAGGGGTCTCATATCTTTCAAGTAGGCATCTGCTTCTCTCAGGGCTTGACTTACTCCACCAATCTGCTCTAACACTAATAGGTCTAAGTCTCAGAGATACATAATTACTTCATAGTTAACATTCAAACTTGTTTGGTGTCCTAGGAATTATATTGAGGGGAAATACACTTCCCTTCCTCACTACTCTAAGTCCTGAGCCCCCACCAAATGTGTTTTCTATCTATACAACCAGTCATTCATAAGGTGACATATCCATACAATATGGGGTATTTGCACAATCACGATAATTGTATTATTGTATCCTTAAAAACTGATCATTTACTTAATAATTAGGTAAAAGAAATGATAGTACCATATAGTAAATTAAAATGAATGCATGATTAATTTTTAAATGATATTGTTCATATAAACTCAGATTATGCTTTCCCACCATGGAGAGAAATATATGGTGAAGCTTGTTCATATATTTATAGGAACATGACATAGAAACACATGTGGGAGGAAGACTCATATGCTCAGGATAACTAGACTCTAGACTGCAGGCTGTAATAGTTGGCCTATTGGGGAATGTCTGTATCACATGGAACTGCTTTCCTGCTCATTTCTTGAATGTTTGTTCTCACCACTCTTCAGTTAAGAAAATCTATTTACTCAAAGATAGTCTTAAGAATCTCTTTCAATTAACTAGAACCACTACACAAGACATTTAGAAAGACTTGGCTCTTAAAGTGAATAGCAGTTCTCTTTAAGTTAGAAAATGGTAAAGCTCATTATACTGGCAATTTCTGGTCTATACAAACCAACCCAGTCAGTTATTCACTCACTTGGATGCTCTTCTATCCAATCAGGATAGAACTTGCCCAATACCCCACCCCCATTGTTTTTCCTTTTCAAATCTTAGGTAATAACAGACAAGCACAGGAGAGAACCTTTCTTCATCACTAACTCTAGGAAGAGCAGAAGGGCAGTAGCTGTCCTTGGTGCCGTGGGGTGATGAAGTTAATTCTCTGATCAATTATGAATGAATAAGTTGAATACTTTTTAATAGTTGACAGCTTTTAACTGCTACAGCTTTGACAGATCAGCTTTTCAGTCTTTCAGTGGTCTTTCAACTCTTCTCTCATTTCTCTTCCTCTTCCTGCTGCTGTTCTATGCTCAAATGAGAGCCTCCAGCTTCTCAGTAGCTCATATCCTACTTAAAAAGTAATGACTTCCCAAATTTCGCCTATCAAATGCATGTGTATGTCTTTGGTCTTTTCAAATCTTAAAATCTTACATTCTACAGGAAGCCTTTCCAGACCCCCCCCCCCCGCCCTTAAACCCTACTCCTTGTGACTCCATTTGGGGTTTCCTTGGCCAAGATACTGGAGTGGCTTTCCATTTCCTTCTCCAGCTCATTTTACAAATGAGTAAACTAAGGCAAACAGAGTTAAGTGACTTGCCCAGTGTCACATAGCTAGTATCTGAAGCCAGATTTGAACTCAAGTCTTCCTGATTCCAGACCCAGCACTCTATCACTACACCACCACTACATCACCTTGCTGACCATCATACACATAACCTTTTAAAATTTGTACCACATTTCTCAATATTTATATGATTTCTCATTTTCTTAGTTTTATCTAACTCAATTATTCACTTTCCCTTACCACCTAACCCCTATGTCCAAGCCTGTTGATTTTACTTTTAGAACATCTCTTAAACATGCCCCTTCTCTCATTTGATATTGCAACCACTCTGCTGTAAGTCCTCGTCACTTCTCTTCCTTTCCCACCTGGCTGCACACCTTTGGACTTCTAGACCATGTCCTATGCAGGGTACCTTTCCTTGCCTCTCCCCTTTTCACCTTCCTCTTTCCTTAGAATGTAAGCTCCTTGAGGACAGAGATTTTCTTTTACATAGTTGTTTCTCAGTACTTAGCACAGTCCTGGTCATATAGTAGATGCTTGATGAAAGTTTATTTTCTTACTGACTCTCACCTTGACTATTGTAATCAGTCTTTTTGCCACAAGTCACCTTCTACTCAGCTGCTGAAATGATCTTCCTCCTCTATTCACCAAACTCCATTGGTTCCCAATGAACTCTGGGATTAAATATGAAATCATTTTGGCATTCAAAGCCCTTTCTAACCTGAACCAACCCCTACCTGTCCAGTCTCCTTCTACTTTACAACTCCCTATGTTGTAAAGGGGAGCCTGTGACTGTGAGCCAATGACACTGACCCCCTTCTTGTTAGTCTAAAAATTCATTCGATCTCCTGACTCAGCCTTTCTCCTAGCTCTCTCCTATGCCTGGATTGTTCTCCTTCCTCATGTCTGCCTCCTGGTTTCCGTGGTTTCCTTCAAATCTTAAGTAAAATCTTACATTCTACAGGAAGCCTTTCCAGACCCCTCACACTCCCCCCATGCCCCCTTAAAACCTTCCTTCTATTGATCATTTCCTCTTTATTCTGAACATAGCTTACTTGTACATAATTGTTTGCATGTTGGCTCTCTCACTAGATTATGAGCTCCCTCACAGCAGGGACTGTCTTTTACATTGCTTTGTATCCTCAGCACTTAGCACAGTGCCTGGCACATAGTAGTAAACATTAATAAATATTTCCTGAATAGTTGATGGACCTTTTAGTCAAGAATACACATATGCAAATTAGTCAAGATATCCATAATGTTTTTAGCTCTAGTCTCTAACATGGTTCACTGTCTCTTTCATACCCTCAAAACTATATTCCTCCACTCTCACATTTCCCTAGTTTTTAATGAATAAAACACATTTCTCTTTATAACATTAAACTTCCCACACAAGTGAGGGATCACTTTACTTTGTCAACAAAGAGATCCTCAAATGTATATTGCATATCATTTTCTCTCTGAACTGTCCAAATCCCATTGGAAAGCTGTTTCTTCATACATATATTTTATCAGAGTATATTAGAACAACATTTTTTCCTCTTATTGTATCAAAATTGTCCTCTGTAACAATGACAATATCGTATATCCTTTGACAATTAATATAAATATTTTCCTTTGTGCAAAAATATCGGTTTTGTACTCTTTTTTCATCATTAGCTGCTCCTCATGAAAAGGTTCTTAAAGAGACAGTGCTCATTTTACATAGGAATGCCACTTATTCCTAATTGCTTTCCAATTGAATGAGCAGGACTGGGGAGTTAGAACAACAGGACATTGATTGCTGTGATATGCTCATTCCAATGTAGTTAATCTGCTCCAAAATTCCAAACGGAATTTAGAACATTGATGTTTTGCTGTGATGAGTTCTTTCTAAAAGATATTATGTACCTCCTTGTATTTTGCCTCTCTATGGTCTTTTCCAGCTCAAATATTTGCGGTCCCAAAGTTCTCCTTTCCAATTCTAGTTCTCAGTCCAACACTTTCCATGTTCGTGCCTGACAACTATAGCTGCAAAGCTTTTGCCTTACTCTCATAAAGTAATAAAGTGAGAGGTTCAGAGTTTTCTTTGTGTGTGTTATAAATCCTTATTTGCATATTAGCCTTTTTATTTTTTATTTTGTTTGTAATTGTTTTGTTTTCTGTAAAATCCATGGTTTTCAGAGAAGGCCTATTTCTGTCTAAAGAAATAAAGCAGGCTTACTTATTTTTTTTCTGTAATGAACACTTGTTAAAATGTGGAGTTGACCTTTGGGCACACACTGATTTGATTAATCAACTTCATGCATTTGTGATCTGAAGGAAGCAACAATGCAACCATGTAAGTTGTGAAGGAGGACAGAGTGTTCTACCCAGAACCTCTCTAAATTTTATTTGTGGTGAAGAGAATCAACAAATTGCAGCTTAGCCAAGTAGGGAAATGATATTTTAGAGTCTGGGGACTTGGATTTCAGTCTTGGCTCTGCTATTTACATATTGTGTTATACTGAACAAGAAAGAAGGAAAAAAAAAACCTGACTTCCTAATTATTATTAAGGTTTAAAGAGATGTAACGCATTCCTGGAATATGACTCTAGAAGGGGGAAATTTATGCAAAAAAAAGAATAGAAAAGAGGGAGGCAGTAATGTACATTGAGAAAATATATTTATGAGGGAAATCTAGGAACTATAGGAGAAAATCTTACAGGAGAGCATTTGGATGAAAAGGAATAGAGAGAAAATAATATTGTCATCTAGGTATACTACAGACCACCTGGAAAGAAGGAAGAAATAAATGAGGAAATCAGAAAATAGATCATAAACTTGATGCAAAGGCATGATATAGCAGCACTGGAAGATTTTACTTATCTGGACATCTACTAAAACTCTAACAAAAAAATTTTAATGAATTCTCAGGTTGCCACAATGATAATTTTATCCTTCAAAAGGCAGAAAAAGTGACAAGAGGAAATGCTATTATGAAGATAATTCTACTTAGCAAAGAAATTATTTCCTAACATAGAAAAATGGGAACTTGATGGAGAATAGGTAGTTATTATTGTATCTTAAAATTTGTATTAGAGAGTTGGAGAAGAGCTAAGTATAGTCTGACATATAACCTAGATTTATGAAAAGCGATTTTAAAGAGGGAGAAAGGTTAGCTAGGATACCATGACCTAAAATTCTATAAAGGAAATCTGTCAAGTTAGGATGAGAACCTTTCTAAAATGAACTCCTGAAGATGTAAACAGAAATGATTCCAATGTGTAAGAAATATGTTTAAAGAGAGTTAAATGAGCAACTTACATTTAAAAAGATCCATAAAATGCAGAAACAAGAAAAGATTGTGGGTGATGACTATAAAAGTTGTATTTTATGAACAGTGTAAGGAAAACTAAAGTTTAGAATGAGCTGAATCTGACAAGGGATGCCTAAGGCAAAATATCCATTCATCACTTTGGTATTAGAAAAACTATCTGTCTCCAAAGTATCTTTTCTGCTTATTCTATCACCATGCCTGAAACTCTCAGGGCATAGGGAAGGGACCTTTACCTCTGGACCTACATACAGAGACAGATTTCTTTTCTGGGGGAGTCTGGCTTCCATTTTGAAAGGTCAGGTTCATTCTATAGCTCTCCACATCTGTGTACCCCCAGTCAATCAATCACTTTGGAATGTGTCAGGCCTCCTTACACTAGATACCCAGAGAAAGCTAATTAAAGATCAGGTTCAGGTCATACCTAGGGTCTCAGCAAAAGGGGAGAAAATTACTCATTACACAATGTAGATAAAGATAGGCCAACTATTTATTTCTTCCTCATAACAGAATTGTTTAAAGCATAAAAGCTTTAAACATATTGACAGACTAAGGAAGGATGCAACATCTTACAAGTATTATTACACTCTTCCATGATGTTGATTCTTTTAAAACATAAGAAAACATGACGCTTTTCCTGGGACTGCTGATTGGTCACTTAATTTTTATATCTATTCTATATGCTGTCTGAAAAACTTCCTCAAGGTACCATCTTCCAAGCCAAACTAAGAGATTGGGTTCCTTCTCTCATTGGTATGTGTCCTCTGCAAGAAGTTCTATAGTAAGTACTATGTAGTAATTATCACTACAGCAGTATTATAGGTGCAGATAGCTATAGATTCAGAGTTATAGAAAGAATTTGACTTATCTCTGAGGTGTCCAGATTCTCCTGGAATGGAAATATGTCTTTATATTTGAGGCCAGAGGTAAAGGACTTTTCCCTGTGATCTTGGAATTTCTGACATGATGATAGGTAAATAGGAAATACTACTACATAGTAACTACTGCATAGTTATCATTACTACTAGTTTCCTACTAACCAACCTCCTGTCTAAGAGCATATCCCACCTGTACTACAGCTGGTACTGAATAAAGGACCTAGTAGCTTCCAAGGTAGCAACTTCCTAAAAGTCTGCCTCTTACAATCACTGTTCAATCTCCCATGCTTAGGGGAAAATTCCAAAAATAACAGAAGAAGCAATTCAAAGGATGACTTCCAGCGAGCTGGGGAGAACACACTTTCCTTATCGGAAGATGGAAAGAAAGAGAGAGAGGGAGAGAGACAGAGACAGAGAGAGACAGAGAGAGAGAGAGAGACAGAGACAGAGAAACAGAGACAGACAGAGAGAAAGACCCAGAGAGAGACGCACACATGGAGAGATTTGAATTGAGGTCTTCCCAATTCCTAGTCCAACACCATCCATTGTATTACCTAGCTCCTCCTAAATAATATCACAATAAAGAAATATTATTTCTGACTAGGATATAATGAAAAGGGGCAATTTAAGTCCATTCAATTCTATATATGTTCAGTCACTGGCATTGAAGGGACAAAAACAAGACCACCATCACTGGCTTCAAGGAGATTATATTCTACTGGAAGCTTACATATCTTGGTTTTACATAGCTGTTTCATATTGTCTCCCCCACTAGATTGTGAATTCCTTGAGATCAGGGGATATTTTTGGCTTTCTTTGTATCTTTAGTCCTTAGCACAGTGCCTGACACATTGTAGATGCTCAATAAATGCTTGCTGACTTGACTTGAAAAAAGTATACTCTTTAAATAAGAGTATAACAGAGAAGCAAAAACAAAAATAGGTGAGTTTAGTGGTGCGATGAAGAAAATGCTGAACTGGGAAAGGAAATGGCAGCCTCAGTATCTTTGCCAAGAAAACAACAAGTGGGGCCACTAAGAGTCAGACATGACTGAAATGACTGAACAATAAACAAAAAAACAAAAATGCCAAGTAAATGCAGGTACAAGAGCTAGAATGGGGAAATCAGAAACAGCCTCTTTTACAATGAAGGACTTGAGCTAATCATGGATGGAAAGTAGGGACCCAAAAAGATGGGGCTAGGAAGAAAAAAAAAAAACTTTCTAGGAAGGTGTAATCTGCAATGGCATCAATCAAGCAACATGCATTTATGAAGCACCTTCCTTCTGTCAGGACTGTTGCTAAGTATCATAGCTGAAAAAAAAAGAAATAACCCCTGCCCTCAAGGAGCTTATATTTTCTAGGTGAAGAAAACATATACATAAGTATAAACAATTGTGACTACACAAAAGTGTTTGCTGAGCCCAGGTGTCTGTCCTGCTCACTACACCATCATACCTGAACTTTCCAGATCACAGGTAAAGGTAGCTTCCCAATTTCCAATGAAGATAATGTTTAAAACCTTAATTCAAGGCTCTCTACAATCATTTTCCAAATTTTGTTTCCATCTATATCTTATACAGCTCCCTTTTGTGTACTCTACAATCTTCTGTCTCCTGAACTCCAGCCTTATATCACCAATTATCTTTTGGATATTTCAAAATGGAGGCTTCTTGATTTATACATATCCCAAAACAAAGTTCATTGTCTTTCTTCCCACTGCTCCAAAGACCTTCCTTTCTTCCTTGCTTTCCCATTCCTGTCAAAGGCATCATCCATTATTCCTATCTTCTAAATTTGTAACCTTGGGTCATATTTGGTTTCTCATTGTATTGTACCCTCAAGTATCTTATCAATTGCCAAGTCCTGTTGATTTTACCTTGACGGTAACTCTTACATCCATCCTTTTATTTCCATTCTCTTGGGCACCACTCAACTTCAGGCCCTCATCACCTCTCATCTAGATTATTACCACAGTCTTCTTCTTGCTACCTCTTCCCTTCCAGATCCATCCTGGTAGCTGGGCTTTCTCCAGTACCACATGTTCTGTCCTATGAAGTGGGTCTTTTCTGGTGACACATGCTTGGACTTTTCTAATGAACTATGTGTACTGGATTAGTGCTGAAAGAATTGGTGCTTTAGGGAAGATAGGGGAGGGATACTTGCAGGGGGGTAGTCAAGTAATAGGAGGGCATGGGTAGAAGTAAAGTAGAGGAGGCAGGATGGATAGGAAACAAGAGATATACACAGGATATATACAAAAATAAAAACCATCAGGAGTAGAATTTATTTGGGAAAGTATATGTTTATATGTATGTATATATATATATAGAGAGAGAGAGAGAGAGAGAGAAATATATCTGAAGTTAATTGTGAACCTTCTTGGGGGAGAGGGAAGGGGGAAAAGAACAAAGTAAAAGAGTGTGCAGCAGAGAACAAAAGAAAACTTGCAAGGAAGAAAATATGGACAGCTTTCAACACAATGTGTAGTATTTATCATGCAGACTTTCTTGAAATGAAAATTTGTTATATATTTTTAATACTCTCATGTTCTGCTACGCACATGACATGCTTTTTTTCTCCTTTCTTACTTTGTATTTAAGTTCCAATATTTAAGGTCATGATATGTTTTTTTCCTCTATTCTATATTTGTGTTTGAGTCTAAAATTAAAAAAAAAAGAGTGGTGCTTTAGGATGGATAGCACAATTCCTTGCTCTGTCACTAGCTATGCAACCTTGGGCAAGTCATTTAATCTTTGTTTGCCTCAGTTCCTTCAGCTGTAAAAAGGGGATAGTAATTACATCTACCTCCCAGGGTTGTTTTGAGGATCAAATGAGATAATATTCATAAAGCATTTTGCAAAATTTAAAGTGTTATGCAAATGTGAGCTATTATTATTATTCCTGAAAGCATAAAAATGAATGTTATGGTTATTTGGGAATGCTGTGATTTATAGTTCAGAAAAATAAGTAATAATATTAAGAAAATATGAATAAAGTTCTAATGTGGATTGTCGTCAGCCTTTTACCATTAGCAAAGCATTAGTATAGGCTCAGATACATCAGCAGGTCACAGAAGAATGGGGACTATCTGATCAATGATCACACTAATTTATAATTTCTCTGGTGAACCTAGAAAAAACATATATACAGGTAACCAGATGAAAAAGAACTAACATGTATCCTTGTCATGTGTGTCCTTCATGTAATGACATATATTTATTGATGCATTAGATAATTGCCACATGTTCAACATGTTTTTGTTTTATTATTGCTATTATTTCTCTCTTGTTTATGTCCTTTTGCTTTGTATTTGCATCATGCATGTATTACGTAGTCTGTTCTCTACATTCAGTTTTGTTTTTAGCTACATGTTCATAAAAACTGCTGTTTTTCATAACCTACCAATGCTATTATCAACTTGATTTTGTTTGCTATTCTGCACATTTGTTTGTGTGACATAGATACGAGTGTACTGCTGAGCCACATGCTTGTAATATATCCTGCATGAAGTTTAAAATTTCTAAAGCAGCCTGTCGAGGGATGCCCCATATTGTACTAGACCAACTGCATTTATTTTGATGTATATTTGTTGTGAGTGGCACCCTAAGGTGATTACCCTGGTAGCTGGGTAAATCATCCTTGTTCTGTTAAATCCTGATGTAATTTGATGTTATACTGTATAATTCCAGATGTCAAGTGTACTGCAGGAAATTTTGTCAGAGTCTATGAAAGTCCATACCCTAGGGGTGAATGTAATAAGGGTTTGACATTCAATGGCATCCTGGGATTGGTAGTTGAGACGAGTAAGCATTCCTTTTCTGGCTTGAGAGTTGTCTGGGACTATTTAACTTTTGAGCTAGACCACAGATTTGAGTTCTTAAAGTGACACAGTCTGTGGGGTAAGTATGGAGTAGGGATAGCAAGGGACTGAGCAACAGCAATAGCAGCAGCAGCAGCAGTGGGGAGATGATATCAGGACACAGCCCCATCTAGGGCTTAAGTTGATCCAGAAAGAATTAGGGCAGTAATAATCAAAAATAAAAACTGAAAGGAGAAAGAGAAAGGGGAGACAGTGAAAGGCAGAGAACATACGGAGTAAAGAGTGCTATTGGGATGCTGAAGGCATCTTAGAGCTGAAGATTAGAGTACCTATATCTTGAAGGACTGAGGTTTAACATCTTCTCCCCTTCCTAGCTTATGTCAGGCACTGTAATATATTATCTGTTTGTTTCTTTTATATAAATATTGATAATATCCCGATTTTTGCCTGAAATGCAAAGAGTCTAGTGTTTAGATAGAGATAAGCAAAAGTTTAAATTTTGAGAGTCAAACTTCTGTTTGAATGTTAGGAATTTCCTTACATAGGTGCTCTGAGTTATTGTGATTGCATTAATGACTTTTCATATGATATAAGCTCACATTCTAACACCCTACACACACACATACATATCATACACACACACATACATATACCATAAACACACACACACACACACACACACACACACACACACACACAAGGAAAGAGAATAAGTGCTTGAAAGGATTCAACTCTGCCCCTATCTATCAGGAAAAGAGGAAAAAGGAACAAAAGCTGAATACTTCCTGGTCATCTATGCCCTCTACAGTAGCAGCCATCTGTGCTAAATAAGACTATTAATGACTCACATTCATATAATGCTTTATGATTTTAAAAAGTGATTTCCTCAAAACAACTTTCTAGTTCACTAGAAACATCTCATTTTTCCATATCCTATATTTAATCATTCACCAAATTCCCCCTCCAGTGCTTCATTGATTGATGAGGCTGATGGTGGGTGTTTGTAGGCTATAAATAGGAATGCTCTAATAAATGCTTAACAACCTGCTGGGCTCTCAGAGTATATGCAGGACACATTTCTAAAGTTAATTTGAATTATTGACATGTTCTCCATCACTCTCTGAAGTATAGACAATCAACAAAACAAATCAAGTCCTGATTTGTAACGTTTCTTTATTTCTGAGGTATAAGTGTTCACACTGAAAATTTAACAATCAACTTTGGCTCTAGCACATTTCTGGCCATAATCCAAAGGATGGTGATGACAAGGTTGCTTGACATATAGATTTGGGACACAAAGCAGTGTCAAAGGTCATCTACAACCCTGACTTTATAAAAAGAAAAAAAAAAACTGATGTTTATAAAGGTGCATGGATTTGACCAAGGTCAACTCAATTCATTTCTACAAAGATTTCTTAGATGACTGCTATGTCCAAGGTATCATGTAGGTGCTAGAGACACTTATTTGCCACAACGTTTGTATACTATCTGGGTCAAACATTATATACACAGAAAAGTACGTAAAGGGTAATTTATGGAGTTAATAGCATTGGGGATCAGAGGTTTCCCAGAGAAACAGGTGCCAAAAATGAAATACATAGGATAGTTATAATTAGGAGAGATAGAGATGAATGAATGAATAAATGAATGGATTAAAGAAAAACATTTATTAATAATGTAGTATTTGCAAAAAGCACTGTGCCAAACTCTTTGAGAATATTTTTTAAAGTCCTTCCTCTCAGAGAGCTTATTGTCTAACATGAGAGACAACATGTGGTAGAATAGGTGGAACATAAGAACTACCTTCAAATGTTGGAAGTACTGGCACATAGAAGAGATGGTATGGTTATTTTTACTTGATGCAGGAGAAGAGAACTAGGAGCAATGAATGGAAGTTTCAAAGATGTTGTGGCAAGTAAAACTTCCTAACACTTAAGCTGTACACAAGTAAATTGGTTGCCTCAGACACTAGTTGGTTCCCCTACCGTTTTATGTATTCACAGAAAGGACCATTTGCAGGGAGAGGGGATGATTTGTCAGATATAGGTAAGTCAGCCAGTTGATAAACATTTGTCAATTGTGTGATATGTGTTAGATATTGTGTTAAGAAGTGGTGATACAAAGAAAGGCAAAAAGGGGATAAGAGGGGAGGATGATAGAAGGGAGGGCAGATTGGGGGGAGGATAGTTAGACGCACACACTTTTGAAAAGGGACAGGGTCAAAGGAGAAAATAGAACAAGTCGGGGGGTTAGGATAGGATGGAGAGAAATATAGTCAGTCTTTCACAATTTATCCACTATGGAAATGTTTTGCATAGCTACACATGTACAACCTATATTAAATTGCTTATCTTCCCAGTAAGGGTGGGTGACTAGGGAAGAAAGGGAAGAATCTGGAATTCAAAGTTTTAAAATAAAAGGTTAAAAAATTATTATTATTTTTACATGTAACTGGGAAATAAAATATACAGGCACTGGGGTATGGAGATCCATCTTGCCCTACTGGAAATTTGGAAGGAAGATTGTCGAGGATATAGGAAGAACAGATTGGGGGAGGGGGTATACAGTAGGATTGCTGTTTTGTGGTGGTGAGTAGGGGAAAATGGGGAGAAAATTTGTAACTCATAATCTTGTGGAAATGAATGTTATAAACTAAAAATAAACATTTTTTAAAGAAAGGCAAAAAATAAACAAAAGCAATTTTAAAAGTCCCTGCTTTCAATGAATTCCTAATGAGGGAGATAACAGGAAAATAACTCTGTATAAACAAGATACACGTGAGATAAATGGGGGGGTGTAGTCTCAGAGGGAAGGCAATAAGTTTAAGGAGAATTCTTATGCAAAGAGAAACAAGAAGAACCAGGAGATCATTGTGTATAGTAACAGCAATATTTTAGTGATAGTCAACTGTGAAAGATTTGGCTCCTCTGATCAATACACTGATACAAGATAATTCTGAAGAACTTATGATGAAAAATCAGGGACAGAAATGATGAACTACAAGAACGAATCGAAGTAAAATTTTCTCATTTTATTTTTCTTGCTTTTGAAATAAATATATGATTAATATGAAATTATATTTTATTTGATTTTATGTGTGTAATTGATAACGTATTTACTTGCCTTTTCAGTGGGTATGGAAAGGTGTGGGAGGTAGGTAGATAATTTGAAACTCAAAATTTAAAAAGAATGTTAAAAATATTTTGAATGATAAAAAAAATAAAAGATTAAGGAGAATGGGTAAAGGTTCCTTGCAGAAGGTAAAACTTCAGGTGATACTTGAAGAAATTCAGGGAACTTGGGAAACAAATAAGAACTTGGGAGTGCATTCCAGGCACGAACGAGGAAGAGCCATTAAAAATGTTCAGTCTGGGCAGAGCCAAGATGGTGGAGTAAAAAGCAGGACCTTGCTTGAGCTCATCCCCCAATTACCTTCAAATACCTGTAAAAAAATTACTCTAAACAAATGTTAGAGCTACAGAATCCACAAAATGACAGAGTGGAACACATCTCCAGCTGAACATAGCCTGGCAGGCTGACAGGAAGGGTCTATTGCACTGGGCTGTCATAGGAGTGCAGTCCTGCAAGGGCAGTGATGACGCAAACCCAAATGGAGCAGACCTCCGGCGACTGAATCACTGGCAACTGTGGTGGTTTCTGACTTCACCACCAACAATTGCCAAAGATAAAATAAAAGGTCAGTGGGGAAACTCTGTTGGATCTGGTGAGAGAAGAGCATGGTCCAGCCCCTGCCCCTGGGGCAGTAGAGGTGGTAGAAGCTGGGGCTGCTGCAGCAGCAGTAGCAGAATCAGCAGCTTCCAGAGTTCCAGGCCCACAGATGGTGGGGGAATCAAGTAGTTGATAAGAGGGAAATTGCAGGAATCTCTTTGTTGGTGTTGAGGCAATAGGATTCTCTTGCTCTACCATACTTGAATCTGTGTCACAGTCTTGGGTGGTAGTCCTAGGGTGAAGAGGAGCACTGGCACTACAAAACTTATTGTGGCCGTGGAGAGGGAATCATCCTCATACTTCTGAATCAGAAATGAGTGCTTGTGGTCACTCACAGACCAGACCGAAAGCCAGGAGAGGAGTAAACATATCTCCTTTGATCCTATCACCTTAGAAGAATTGAAAATCTACAGGTGCCTTAAAGTAACTCTGACAAGAGCTGTACAAAACCCCAGAAATTTAGGACAGAGTAGGCTCTACTCTGGAAGCAGAGTTCTACCTTGGCAAAGAGGTCAAAAGTCAAGTAATTAGCTGGGGAAATGAGCAAACAAAGGGGAAAATCAGACTATAGAATCTTTCTTTGGTGACAAAAAAGAACAAAACGTACAACCAGAAGAAGACAACAAAGTAAAAACTCTTGCATCAAAAGCCTCCAAGAAAAATATGAGTTGATCACAGGCCATGCAGAACCTCAAAGATAATTTTGAAAATCAAGCAAGAGAAGTAGAGGAAAAACTGGGAAGAAAAATGAGAGTAATACAAGAAAATCATGAAAAAAAAGTCAACAGCTTGCTAAAGGAGACAACAAAAATACTAAAGACAATAATACCTTAAAAAATAGACTAAAATGGCAAAAGAGGTCCAAAAAGCCAAGTCGATAATGCCTTCAAAAGCAGAATTGACCAAATTTAAAAGGAAATCCAAAAGCTCACTGAAGAAAATAATTCCTTCAAAATTATAATGAATCAAATGGAAGCTAATGACTGTATGAGAAATCAAGATATTATAAAACAGATCCAAAAAATGAAAAAAAATAGAAGATGATGAGAAATATCTCATCAGAAAAACAACTGACCTGGAAAATAAATCTAGGAGTTTTAATTTAAAAATTATTGGACTACCTGAAACCCATGATCACTAAAGGAGCCTCAATGATTAATTGGCCCTGATATTCTAAAATCAGGGGGCAAAATAGAAGATTTAAAAACTCACTAATCACCTCTTGAAAAAAGATTCCAAAAGGAAAGCTCCTAGGAATATTATAGGCAAACTCCAGAGTTCCCAGGTGAAGGAGAAAATATTACAAGCATTCAGAAAGAAACAATTTGAGTATCGTGGAGACAAAATCAGGATAACACAATATCTGGCACCTTCTATGTTAAGGAATCAAAAGGCTTAGAATATTATATTCCAGAGGTCAAAGGAGTTAGGATTAAGACCAAGAATTATCTACCCAGCAAAACTGAGTATAATACTTTGGTGGGGGGGGAATAAATATTCAATGAAATAAAGGACTTTCAAGCATTCTTGATAGAAAGATCAGAGCTGAACAGAAAATTTGACTTTCAAATACAAGACTCAAGAGAAGCATGAAGAGGTAAAGAGAAATCATAAGGAGCTTATTAATGTTAAACTATTTACATTCCTATATGGAAAGATGATATTTGTAAACTCATTAGACTTTTCTTAGCATTAGGATAGTTATATATACATATGTGTAAATGTGCATATTATATGTGTGTGTGTGTGTGTGTGTGTGTGAGTGTGTGTATAGACAGAGGGTACAGGGGGAATTGAATATGAAGGTATGATATCTAAAAAGTAAAACTAAGGGGTGAGGGGAATATATTTCGAGAAAGAGAAAGGGAGAGATAGAATATGGCAAATTATCTCACATAAAAGAGGCAAGAGAAAGCTATTACACTGGAGGGAAAGAACAGGGAGGTAAAAGGGAATGAGTGAACTTTACTCTCATTGGATTTGGCTTAGTAGGGAATAACATACACACTCAACTGGGAATCGTATCCTACAGGAAATTAAGGGGGAAGGGGATAAGAAGTGGGGATGATAAAAGGGAGAGTAGAATAGGGGAGGGGGTAGTCAGAAGAAAACATTTTTGAAAAGGGACAGGATCAAAGGAGAAAACAGAATAAATGGGGAGCAGGATAGGATGGAGGGAAATACAGTTAGTCTTTCACAATATGACTACTGTGGAAATGTTTTGCATATCTACACATGTATAACCTATATCGAATTGCTTGTCTTCTCAAAGAGGGTGGGTGAGGAGGACAGAATTTGGAACCTAAAAGTTTTAAAAACAAATGTTAAAAATTGTTTTTACATGCAGCCGGAAAATAAGATATACAGGCAATGGGGTATAGAAATCCATCTTGCCCTACAAGAAAGGGGGAAGGGGATAAGCTGGAGGGAGGATTGGGGAGATATGATGAAGAGCAGAATGGGGGAAGAGATAATCAGTATGCTTGTCATCTTAGGGTGAGGTGTAGTAGAGAGGTGAGGAGAAAATTTGGAACTCAAAATTTTGTGGAAATTAATATTGAAAACTAAAAATAAATAAATAAATTCTGGGGGGAAAAAAAGAAAATATCCAGTCTGATCTTGTGTGAGTACACCCAGGGGGCCATTGTTGTTAGACTACATGGAGGGGAATAAGGTATAAGAAAACTAGAAATGTCAAAACAGCCAAGAAAGAAAGGACTTTAAAACTTAAGACTAGATGGGGAAACTTCGAGTTCTAAAATTCTCATGTTGGAGGACCTGAGTACAAATCTGGACTCAGACACTTAACACTTACTAGCCATGTGACCTTGGGCAAGTCACTTAACCCCAACTGCCCTACCTTCCCCCCTCCAAAAAGCAAAAAAAAAAAAAATTTCTGTCATGCTATATACAAGTGACAAAATCTATTAAAATACTGTAGGCAAGAAGTGAGTAGAAGGAGTGAGGAATTCAGTGGGGAAATTAGGGCTAAGTACGTTGGTGTGGAATTCATTTAAATAGAAGAATCAAAGTCATTTTGAACAGATGAGATTTCATGAGGGAGAAAGAGAAAGAAAATATTCTATGGCAGCACCGTGAGGGATACATACACTTGGAGGTGAGGGATGTGAGGGATGAAGAACAGGAAGAAGAGTATTCATATAGGCAGGAAGAGATTCAAGAAAGAGCAAAGACTCCAGCAGAATTCAGGAGTGGTTAAATTGAGAGGAAAGCTTTAGGGACTGGGTCTTTCAGAGACCCAGAAAACCCATGCTTTAGGGTTCAGGCATGAGTGATTTCCCCCTTCTTGCATGGGACATTTCTCTCTTGGATAATCAAGAGACTTCTAGAAAAAGAAAAAAACAAGATTCACAATTTGATGAACCCTAGGTTAAAAAGGAAACTGTTGCTGTCCTTTAAAAAGAAGTAACTGATTTGCCTTTGCTTTAAATTTATCCAGTGTTCTGTTTGTCCAAAATGGACTCTAGTGGAAAAAACAGTCACTTAGCCCCCAGGTTCTGCTGTAGAACAAGTGAGGATCTGTGCTCCTTCTGGGAAATGGTCATTCTAGAAAACTTACTGAGAAGGAAGGTATGCTGAACTAACCGCCAGATTCTTTCTCTCAGAGAAACCTGAAGCTTCCCTGCCTGAGGTAAGTTATATCAGAAAGCTCAGATTTTCTAAGTGAGATCGAAAAGGAGGTATTTTCTCATTCTGAAGAACACAGGTTCAAGAAGAATTTGGAATTCAGCACCAAAGAGGAAAAGAATTCAATATTTAAAAAAAGGATATTGCTTGCTTTCTCGTTCCTCTCTCCCATAAAGTAGAAAGAGCTCTGGCCTTGAACTCAGCTTGCCTGAGTAGCCATTTGGGCTCTGACACTAGTTATGCAAATTTGAGTTAATGACTTAGATTTTTTTGAGCCTCTATTACCTTATTGATGAATCGGAGGTGATAATATATGCACTATCTAGCTAGTGAGGAAAACATTTTATAAGTTCTAAAACTCTACAGACAAAAGCAGCTGGGGGTGGCTCAGAGAATAGACAACTGGGCCTGGAGTAAAAAAGACCTGAGTTCAAAATCAGTCTCAGCTGCTTACTAGCTAGGTGACACTGAGCAATTCTCTGCCTCAATTTCCTCATCTATAAAATTAGGATGATAATAGGGCTGTTGTGAGGATAAAATGAGATAATATTTGTGAAGCAGTCTGCAAACCTTTAAGCACTATATATGCCTGCAACTATTATTAAATTTGAATGTTATTATTTTTAATTGAAAACCTTTCAGTGAGTGCTAACTCCAGCTCTTCCCTGTAAGCACAGATTCTCTCAGAAAGTAGGAGCAAGTTTCTTTTTTCTCCTTTTAATTGTTCAATAGAGGAGACATTGAGAAGCAGAGATAATAAATTATTCTAATGATTGTAAATGCAAAAAAGTAGGACAGTGGTGTCACCTTGGGCCAGACCCATGGTCTATCCAGTGTAAGAGTATGTCTCTGATGGAGAAAACACTGAACTGGGTGTTGGAGAGTTTGGTAGTTGCCCTAAATGACTCCCATGGACTCACACAAATGAAGTCTTCCCAAAGATTTTTAAACTCTCAGGCAATCAGCAAAACCTACCCTCCATAGTTAATCACATGCAGGTTGCAAGACAGAACTAAACTGGATATACCAAGGACATGGGACCTTGAGTGACCCATGTCTGCTGTACATAATCATCAATATTTTTGGATGAGGAGTTGGAGGAGGAGGAGGAGGAGAAAGAGAAAGAGAAGAAAAAGCAGGAGGAGGAAGAAGAGGAGGAGCAAGAGGAAGAGGAAGAAGAAGAAGCGGTAGGAGAGGTACTAATAGTAATAGTGGTAATAGTAATAATAGTAGTGCTGGTGGTAGTAGTAATAGTAGTAGTAGCAGCAGTAGCAGTATGGTGACTAGCATTATTTAGTGTTTCAAGTTTTACAAAATGCTTTATCAATATTATCTTATTTTGCCCCCATGATAATTCTGAGAGGTAAGTGCTAATATTATCCTCATTTTACCTTCCTTTCATTCCTTTCTGAGGCAGTGGAAAAAGAAACTCGTCCTTTCCCCCCTTTCTCCAGCTTCCCAAAGCTTGGCTAAACTACTACTATCAGGAAAGCCTTTACATCTTGTAAGAAGTATTCTACCTGACCATAAATCAGTAGAGTCCTCCAGGCAAGGGCCTCATTATCAGGTTCGACCAATTTAGCATTGACCTGCCTGGAGAAGTACTTAAAATAATCCCTTTCCAATAAAACATGAATCAGAGCATATTTTAGAGGAAGGATGTGTCAAACAAGAGATTAAATGGCAGGCACTTTTTTTTAATGTAGAGCACACACATTTCAGATATATGCTGTTTTAGCCAGAATTGTGCAAAGTTCAGTTCATATCTTTGGATTTGAGCTGAATAATGCTGAGTATTCTATTGAGTGCCTAATGAACAAAACCTGAAAATAATAGGGGCCTGTCTCCTTGATTCCTTCAAAGCCTTTGGCACTCAGTGGGTTGAGAAGTACCAGTCTCTCAGCTACTTTGCAATGACAGCTTTTCTCCACCACTTAAAGTGGCTGTCAAGGCCCTCAAAGAAGACCAGGGAAAGGAGGAGTCAACATAGAATACCTGCTAGGTGGGCTTCTTGAGAGCCATTGGGGGAGAGGGAGGGAGAGTGGGGAGGAAAACAGTAAATACATGCCAAAGCCAGAGGAGGAGGCAGCCAAAGAAATAATGATAAAGATGGTGATGAGGAGGTGTATAAAACAACAGCAAAAGCAATACTGTTTATAGTAATTTAAACTTTACTCTTGTTTCAGGATTATCCCATGAAGCTGCTTTGTTAGACATTGAGTTGGTCTCAGCAAGGTTCAAGTCCAGCTTAAGGGAAATTTAATTGGCTTGCCTTTGATCATACAGCTAAGAATCATCACATCCTAAATGCAAACACTGGTTTCTTAACTCTGAGTTCAGGAGGCTTTATGCTGCAGCAGCTGATTTTTAAAGGGAACTATGATAGAAATTAAGTCACAGCAAACCAAATCCAGCAGCCAAAATGTTCTTGCATAGACAATAGAAGAATAAACATGGAAAACAGGAAGTTCTCACAAGTATACAAAGCTTTGGGGGTCACAAGTAGAAATATTGAAGGAGAGGAGTCAGACTATTACCTCCTTCCTTGTACACTTAGATCTTCTAGATGAGAAGCCTCAGTTTGTATAGCTTATTAGGTAATGTGATCAGGCAGTCAGAAAGGTCAATTCAATCTTAGAATACATAAATGGAAATATAATGCCCAGTTCTGATTGGTGACAACATATTTAGCGAGTGCTAGTTACCAATTATGCTATCTTCCCAACATGTAACAATTGCTCTTGAGCAGCTGTCTTTTTCTGAGGACAGCTAGGTGGTAGAAAAGATAAAAGCACTGAACATGGAGTCAGGGAGACCTGAGTTCAAATTTGACTGCTGATATTTACCATGTGTGACTTTGGGCAAATCATTTAACCTCTGTTTGCTCCAGTTTTCTCAATTACAACATAAAGATATTATAATAGCACCTATCTCCCAGGGTAATTGTGAGAATTCAATGAGAAAATATTTATAAAGCATTTAACATAGTACTTAGCACATATTAGGCACACAAATGCCAGAAATTATTACCTGATATGTGAATCAAACTGATTCATTGCATATGGAAATAAGATCCCATTTAATTGGCTCTACCCACCATCTTTGTGACTTTGCCCTTTCTTAGATGCCACTCTCCTATGTATGTAGTCTCCCTGTATTAGAATGGTAACTCCTTGGGGTCAAGAAATGCTTTTTATGGGGTTCAAATTCTACTGCAGAGAAACAGCACTTCTGTGGGGCTCCAGTCCACACCACTTCAAATTTATGTAAAAGGGGATTCTGAAAAACCTCTGGAGCTACAGAACCCACAAAATGACAAGAGAAGCCAACCTCCCACTGAGGAAAGCCCTGCAGAGTGGCAGGGAGTGGCAAGCACAGCCCTTTGGGAGCCCAGCCCAGGCCCCCATAAGTCAGAGGTTTTAGCCCCAGGGTGGCCTGACCAGAAACCAGCTGGAGGAACTCCAGAACACCAGCAGTTGTGGCATTTCCAGAATTATTAACACATAGATGCCATGAACAAAGTGAGAAGTCAGTGCTATATGGATGTTGGGTCCAGTATTTGGGAGTCCATCAGCCTCTATACCTGGGGCAAGAAGCCACCAATTAGCCACAGTGCAACCACCATGTTGCAGGTTCAGCACCTGGCCTGCAAACTGTAGGGGTCTATGATGAGTAGTCGGGGGGCGGGGGGTAATTGCTCTTGTTTTAACCTTCTTGGATGTGGATTGCAGGTCTTGGAGTGCGTGACCAGCTTGCCAGAGCTTCTGGAGTATTCAGAGAGGATGCCCAACTAATACCTCTGGCAGCTGAGAAAACCCCAGTGTTTGGGATGAAGCTCCCCTGGCTGGTTGGCAGAGTCCTACTGTGGCAACAAACCCAAAAGTCAGGTAATTGAGTGGCAACATGCTTAGGCAAAGGAAACAAAATAGACAGAAAAATTCAACATTAGACTCCTATTTTGGGGGCAAAGTGGATCAAAGCATGGAACAGAAGGAGGACTTTGAGGTCAGAAATCATGCACCAAAAGCCCCAAATGAAAATATGAGCTATTTACAAGCCATAGAAGACCTTAAGAAGCAGATAAGAGAAGTGGAGGAAAAATTGGGAAGAGAAATGAGAAAGATGCAAGAAAAGTATGAAATCAGAGTCAACAGCCTGACTGAGGAAAATAACACCTTAAAAAATAGAGTAACCCAGAGGGCAAAAGAGGCTCAAAATGTCAATGAGGAGAAGAATGCCTTAAAAAGCCGAATTTGCCAGATGGAAAAAGAATCCCAAAAGCTCACTGAGGAGAATCATTCCTTCAAAATTAGACTGGAGCAAATGGAAGCCAGTGACTTTACGAGAAATCAAGATGCTGTTAAGCAGATTCAAACAAATGAAAGAATAGAAGGTAATGTGAAATATCTCATGGGAAAAACCACTGACTTGAAAAATAGATCCAGGAGTGATAGTTTAAAAATTATTGAACTACCTGAAAGCCATGATCAAAGAAAAAACCTAGAAATCATCCTTCAAGAAATTCTCAAGGAAAATTGCCCTGATGTTTTAGACCCAGAGGGGGAAATAGAGGTTGAAAGAATCCACAGATCACCTCTGGAAAAATATCCCAAAAAAGCAAACTTCTAGGAATATTATAGCCAGGTTCCATAATTCCCAGATCAAGGAGAAAATACTCCAAGCAGCCAGGAAGAAACAATTTCAATATTGTGGAAATACAATCAGTATAGCACAGGATTTGGCATCTTCTACACTGAGGGATCAAAGGGCATGGAATATAGTATTCCAGAGGTCAAAGGAGCTGGGATTAAAAACAAAGAATCACCTACTGAGCAAAACTGAGTATCATGTTTCAGGGGAAAATATGGTCATTCAGTGGAATAGAGGACTTTCAAGCATTCTTGAGGGAAAAAACAGAGTTGAATAGAAAATTTGACATTCAGACACAAGAAGCAAGAGATACTTGAGAAGGTAAACATGGAAAAGAAATCATAAGGAACTTATCAAAGTTGAATTATTTACATTCCTATATGGAAAAACGATAACTGTAACTGAAGAAACCTTTCTCAGTGTGAAAACAGCTGAAGAAGGGTATATAGGCATATGAATACATATGTGCATGTGTGTATATATATATATATATATATATATACATATATATATATATATGTGTGTGTGTGTGTGTGTGTGTGGGTGTGTGTGTGTGTATGTGTGTGGGTGTGGGTGTGGGTGTGGGCGTGTTTACAGGTATACATAGATAAAGGGCACAGGTCGAATTTAATAGAAAGGGGTGATACTTAAAAGGTGAAATTAAGAGGTGAAAGAGGAATATAAGGAGAGGAGGTGGGGAGAGACAGAATGGGGTAAACTATCTCATATAGAAAAGGCAAGGGAAAATGGTTACAAGGGAGAGGAAGAACAGGAAGGCAGAAAGGCAAAACCTTACTCTGATTGAATTTGGATCAGCATGATGGAAGGGAGGGCTAGAGGGAAGGGAGGGAGGGAAGTTGGCAGCACCCACTTTTGAAAAGGGATAGGATCAAAATAGGGAATAGACCAAGTGGGAGGCGGGATAGGAGCAAGGGAAATATAGTCAGTCTTTTACAATACATCTACTATAGCAATGTTTTGCATAGCTACACATGTATAACATATACTGAATTGTTTATCTTCCCAGTAAGGGTAGGTGACAAGGGAGGAAGGGAATGAATCTGGAATTCAAAGTTTTAAAATCAAATGTTAAAAAATATATAAATACTATTATTAATACTACTTTCCATATAATTGGGAGATAATATATACAGTCATTGGGGCACAGAGATTCACCTTGCCCTACTGAAAAAGTCAAAGGGGGTATGGGAGAAGATATGGGAGAGAGCAGATGGGGTGCTGGGATATCCTGTGGGACTGCTATTCCGGGGTGGGGGGTAGGGAAAAATAGGGAAAAAAAAAACTACAACTAAAAATCTGATGGAAATGAATGATGTAAACCAGAAGTTGATAAAGCATTTGGGGGAAAATAAAAGTCTTTTATTTTGTATTTATAGCCCCAGCCCATAACATAATGCCTGATACATAACAAGTATTCTGTATGTACACTCTCCTGCAAATAGGTTCTCTACATTGCCTCTTAGGGTTCTAGGAAACCCTTTAGGGTTTGTGAGGGTTCTATTCTCTACTGCCATGGCCAAAACTGCTTTGTACCCCCACTGTTAGGTAACAGCAACTAGCATCTCAGTTCCTTTTTACCACTTAAAAGCTATTAGCTTTGACAAAGGGATATTTAACATCAAAGATATAGACTGAACAAAAGTATTAGCATTCTGCTCTTCCCAGAACTCAGGGACACAGCACTCCCTTACCCCACCTTAGTGTCTATTGAAAGTGGGTTCACTCTTCATATAGTTTCCATTAAGTATCATCATACCAAGTTCATGCTCAAATGCTGGATTTGATCCTGGTTAAGCTATTGATGGGCTAAGACCCTAAAGTCACTCTTTGTTCCTTAGGGCACCAATGCAGAACTGAGTATAGTGTTTGGCACATAGGAAGTATTTAATAAATGACTTTTTTTAAACTAACTGAACTGACTTCTCAACCTAGGCATTGGAATGCTGGGACACTGAAGGCTCATTCTCCTGACCTGCTGAATTTCATAAAAGTATCTAACTTTTTCACCAAGAAAAGAAAAGAATGAATTAAAAAACCAAATGCTCTTATCCATTCCACATATCATTTGGTTTAAGGGGGAACTGAGATCCCTCCCCTTACAGCTTCTTCTCTTTCTTGATACCATCAAGAAAGCTGACCAATCAAACTTAAATCTAACAAAATGCCTAAGGACAACTACAAACTTTTTTGAAGATGTCCCCAGTTCAACGTACACAGACAATTGAAAAGACTTCTCAAAACCACATGGTAAGCAGACTGGAAACAGTTGCAGAATGTCCATGTATTCTCCACTTTCTTTCTAAGGTATGTCCATTACTTAACATTTTAACTCTCTCACTGGTAATCTTCCTATCCTCTTGGAATGAGGAGACCCCATCAGAGGCACTCTGCATGTGTACAAGGTCCTTGTTACATAAGCATTGTGTAAGTGCTTTTTCTTTTATTCATTCATTTATAAATCATAGATTGAGATTTTGGAGGAGATGCCATCGTTTTAAAAGTTGTGAACATTAAGCAATTTGCCATGATGGTTAATTCCCCTTTTAATTGACTTTCTTGACCCATGAACTTCATTTATCAAGAAGGCAAACAATACATTGTTAAGATAATGACAGATACCTACAGTAGAAAAAAGAAGTGTATATTACTTTTTCTTGACCTCAAGGTACAAACTATGCTGGGCATAAGATGATATTACTTTCATATTTTGCTTAAAGCACTGACTTATGTGATCAATTCAGTTGGGTGACATATACTAAAGTGTTGCTTTTCCTGAGGACTTTTGACCTAGGATTGACCAGTACTTTTATGATGGCCCTGTGCTGTAATAGCTGTTCGAAGACTCAAATGATCATGGTAATTACAAATGAAATAGACTTTATATAATGGATAGCTGTTTTCAGCTCTAATGTCAGAAATCTGAGTTCACATTTCTTTCCTAGTGATTCAGTTCCCTCTCAGTTTAGGGAACAGGGAGCATAAACAAAATGAGACCAGATGCAATAAGCTCATTTCTTTCTAGGTGGCACAAAGACAAGAAAGATAGCTAACCCTTTGTCAAATAAACTCTGGATTCAGAGAGACCTTGACAAAGTAGAATAATAGGATGAACATGGATGAAACAACTGTGATTTCATCAGCAAGGGAAATTCTCAGTGTGGAAATTCAAGACACTAAACAGATCACAACCCCACTGTGACTTATTAGACAAGTCCTAGAAAGTTGACAGAAGATAAAGTTCAATATATGCAAAATGATCTGTAATTTCCTTCACTCCACCTCATCTGTCCACAAAGATGTTTATATTGTTGATCTTTCTAAAGCTCACAAATACATGACTTCCATGTTCCCTACCTCTGAAATTACCTTATTTAATCAAAATCTGCCTTGAAAACCCAAACCTTGTTGATCATCCTCACCATGATTTCCAATCTATCCACTCCACAATTCTTTCTCAGGCCATCACCCATGTACTAGCTATACTCTCCTCTGCCCTCCCATATCTTGACCTTGGTGAATTAATTCAACTCTACACTGTCCTCTTCTCTTGTACCCCTTGCTACCTTATCCTATTGCTGATCTTACCCTGCCAAGTGCCAGTCTTTGATTATTCCCATTATCTGCTACCTTCAGTCCTCCTTACATGCTGCCAAAGGAAGTTGGACTTCAAGTGAAGCTAATCCCAATAAACTATATTGACTAGCTGTATTGACAAAATATACCCGTACTGATGACTACCCCACACAGCCCCTGCAGGCCAACACTGATTGGTAGAAAAAGGCTTAACAAACCCAAGTATGAAAAGTATGAAAGCAAAACTTTTCATAGCAAGAGCCAAGGAACATACAATGACATTCAGGATTTTTCTCAAATCTGTCTTTGGGGCTTCCTGTGATAGACTAATTACACTGCACGGTTTACCCAGAATTGCAGCAAGTCATTAAAAAAAGCAATTATTGCCAGCTTCCCTTATTCTCTATGAGGTCTAAATGGGAGATTTAATAGTATTATAAGTTAGGTTTTTTTCCCCCTCCAAATGAATTCTGAGAAATGGTATACAGCCAATGTATGTTTATTTAAAAAGGGCTTATCTTAATTGAGTTTTTCATAACCATGTTCAACTGGTGACATAGACTAAAAATGAAAAGGGACATGTTGGGGAGGAGGAATGAGGAGGGAAGAGTGTCTTCAAAATTCTGAATTGGTTGTTTTTATATGCTTTCCCAACATTATTAAATACAAGGAGGACTGCAGTAGTCATTTTGAATTTTGGATTCTACCAAGATGGTGATACAAAATGATGCTGGTTTATGATTTAGGTCCTCCTGGTCTTCGTAATTTTAAACATAGACAGTGCCTAACTTAGATAACATGAATAAAATCGGTGGGGGGGGGGACAGGTTTCCAGAGTCAGAAGACCTTGGTTCAATTTCTACTTTTAACACTTGTTACCTTTATCATCTTGGGTACATCATTTAACTTCCCTGGTTCTCCATTTCATCAACTATAAAATTAAGCAGCTAGATTGGGGAAATGTTGAAATTCCTTCATGCTTTAGAGCTATGATATTATAGGGTCCAGAAAGAAAGAAATGATAGTTCTGTAGTTCTCAACCCCTGTTATATCACTTCTGGAATACTGTGTTTGGTTTGGTGCAAGTGAAGGGGATATTTTAGGAAAAAAATGAATAAAACATGGAGTGGTGTGGTACTGTGGAAACTCTTTTGGATTTAGAATAAGAGGAACTGGGTTTGAAATTCCAGGTCTCCCTTGGGTGATTCATTTATTAAATATCAGTGCTCAGAAGGTCCTCAGAAGAGAAAATTTTAGATGATAGGATAGTAAATATTTAGAGATGATATAGTTAGGTAGAGGATGTCATCTGTAAAATGAGGGGGTGAGGTTAAATGACTTCTAGGGTTTTTTGTAGTATTATATCTATTATATAATGAATCCAAAGAATTGGGGAGAGAGAGAGAGAGAGAGAGAGAGAGAGAGAGAGAGAGAGAGAGAGAGAGAGAAGGAATAGATAGAAGAATGAGAGATAGAATGTATAGAGATAGGTAAATAGATGGAAGGGATAGATAGGTTGATTGATTCATTGATTCTGCCATTGAAGACTCTAAGAATATTTAGCCTTGAAATAGGAGACTTGGGTGAGTGGGGCATGAAAAAGCCCCACTTGATATGGTCAAAGCCCTACTATGTAAAAGAAAAATTCAAGTTATTTAACTTTGTCCTAGAGAACAGAGATCATATAAAGACTGATTTCAGTTTGACTAAAGGAAAGCTTCCTAAGAAAGAGAGCTTCCTCAATGTAGAATGACTTGCCTTAGCAAATAGTGAGCTTCCTATCATGACAATCCTTCTAATAGGAGTCGGGTAATTACTTGCTTGGGAGACAATGTAGAGGAAAGAGAAAGAATGGCATAGTAGAATGAGCTCTGGCTTTGGAATCAGATTCCTTTGGTTCACATCCCTCACTTCACATCTGGTACAGTCCATGGCATCCCCCCATCTGCTCCTGGATCTCTATCCCATTGGCCTTTTTTCATGCTGATAATATCTCAACCTTTACAGTCTCCTCCTTTGGTGGATTCAACTTCTTATTCACTCTAATCCTGACATTATCAGAATGTAAGCACCCTGAAGGTAGAGACTGCCTTGCTGGTTTTATCTTTTTGCTAGTGTTTGTTTTCTAACAATTTAAAACAATAACTAGAACATATCACTTAAATATTTGATCTATTTCCATTCCATTGCTCATCTTTCTATTCCATTTTCTACCTATCTCTATCTCTCTATCTATACATTCTCTCACTCATCTATCCATTCCATCTCTCCATCTCTCTCTCTCTCTCTCTCTCTCTCTCTCTCTCTCTCTCTCTCTCTCTCTCCACACACACACACACACACACACACACACACACACACACGCGTATATATACATATTATCCATCTGATCTCTGCTTCTTATGGTCAAAAGTTTAGAGCTGGAAGAGCTCCTCCACAACTCTGTAGACCAAAATGAAGTGGGAGAGATCCTTGAATGGGTTGCCAATTCTATCTAATTCAATTCAATAAACATTTATTAAGAGCCTAGAAAGTTCCAGGCACTGTGCATGAGGATATCAATAAGAAAAAGAAAGAAAACTCTTGTCTCAAGGAGCTTATAATTTAATGTGGAAAGATAATACACAAAAGAAATCTGGAAAGGAGTAGGGGGTACCCAATGCAAGGGCATCATGTTCCATGGAGTGCAAACCCAAGAAGAACTATTGATGGAAAGGATAACTTTGGGAGGAAATTGATTCTCTTTCCAGCAGTCTACAATTCTGTGGGAAGGAGGAGGCTAAGGGAGCTAATACGTTCCCTGGAGTCTAAGCTAAGCATAACTTCTGATGGAAAGTGGAGAATTAGCTGGTTAGAGGTATAGGGAGATAGAGTTTGAACTGAATATTAAAGGCTTAGACAAGATGATGAAAGGGACTAACAGCAGAATATTTTTTTAAATAAACTTATTTCCATAGCACTTAAAAGGAACACAAACCTTAACACTTTCTTCATAATTGTGAGGTAGGTGATGAGCAATTCTTGTTCTCATTTTATAAATGAGGAAACTGAGGCACAGAAAGATTTTTGTGATTGACTGATGTTCCCAATTGTTTCAAAGTCAAGTTTGAACCTAAACTTCCTAACTCTAGGTCTAGTAGCTCATCCCATTATGCCATGCTGCCAATCCACAGAGAGAAAAGAAAATCATGGTATGAGCAATGTTGTTGTTTTTCAGTCATTTTCAGTCATGTATGACTTTTCATGACACTATTAGGCCTTTACTTGGCAAAGATACGGGAGTGGTTAGCCATTTCCTTCTCCACCTCATTTTACAGATGAAGAAACTGAGTTAAGTGATTTGCCCAGGGTAACACAACTAGTAAGTATCTGAGACCAGATTTGAGATCAGTTCTTCCTGACTCTAGGCCTAGAGCTCTATCAACTACCTGACCCAGTATGAGAAATACATACTGAAATTCGGGAACCAAACAGAGTAAGACTAATGTCTATTTCAATTGGTAACTGTTTAAATCCCAGAAAGCAGCTATCTTCCCCACCCTGACTCTAGACCACACATCCTCTTCCCTGTCACCCTTCCTCCTTTCTAGGCTAACTATCCTTAGTTCTTGCAATTCCTTAGCTGGGTGAAATGTTACTTTAGGAAGAAACAGAGAAACATTTCAACTTCAAATGTATATTTTGAATATTTTCTGATAATATTGGATGCACCTGGGACCTCTTTTTATCTGCCACTCAGACTAGCACGTTGTGCAGGAAGCAGTCCCTGGCATGTCTTTTGCTTGCCCTCGTGGCTTGACAAATACAGAGTTTGTCTTTCACAGATTTGACTGCTGTGTCAAAGCAATTTAAATATTTAATAGGGATGTGGCAGCCTGAGAATACCTCCATGTGAATTGCTCTTTTCCTATTATTTGAAACTTTCTAAATACTAGGATAAGAAAGATGTGCATTGAAGAGAAGAAAGAAAAAAGGCCCTACCTAAGAAATACAAGTAGTTCCTGACTTAGAAACACTGAACTCATGTTCCTAGTCCTTTCCTCAGGGAATGAGAGAAGGAATGGTACTGTCAGTGGAGGAAAAATGATTTTGAATCAGAAAATCTGAATTGAAATCTTGACTTTGTTGCTTATTACCTGTATTGCAATGGACATAAAAGTATAGATCAAGAACTACAAGGGACTTCCAAGGCCATCTAATCCAATCTCCTCATTTTACAGATAACAAAAATGATTTCACAGAGTTTACTTGCCCGGCATCACACATGTAGTAAACAGAAGAGGCAGGATTTAAATATCAGTTGCCTGGTTCTTAGAGCCAGGGCTTTTCCCACTGTACCATGATGCTTCTTGGGCAGCTAGGTGGCACAGTGAAAAAAGTCAGGAAGACCTGAGTCTTCACATTTACTGTGTGACTGTGGACAAGTCACTTAACCTTCTTCACCTCACTTTCCTCACCTATATAATGAGCTGGAGAAGGAAATGGCTTCTTGGCAGCGAGGTGATACAGTGGATAGAGTTGGGAAGACCTGAGTTCAAATCCTGCCTCAAACACTTACTGTGTGACCCTGGATAAGTCACTTAGCCCTCTTTACCTCAGTTTTCTCACCTATGAAATGAGCTGGAGAAGAAAATGGCAAACTACTCCAGTATCTTTACCAAGAAAACCACAAGTGGGGTCGCAGAAAGTCAGACATGACTGAATGAGAGCAAATGCTGCTTCTGAATTTCACTTGACCTAGGACTCAACTACTTTATCTGTAAATTGTGGGCAGTAGTAGAACTAACTCCTCACTAAGATTCCTTTCAGCTCTAAATCCATGATCAAGTAGCACAAATCACATTCCTTCTACCATATGACAAATCTTCAAATATCTGACAGTGGCTTAATCTCTGCCTGAACAGAGATCTCCTGTACAGAATCCCTGACAAGTGATCTGTAGTTTAGTTTGAAGTCGTCCAGTGATGTGGAACTCACTAACTATTGAGACTACTCTTTTCAGTTTCTCATACCTTTCATTATTAGTGAGAATTTTTCCTGATACAGAGCTGAAACCTGCTTCCAGTCCTTGTAGCCAGCTTCTTGAGTCCAGGATAAACATACAGATATTATTCAAATTATCTTCAAATGACCTGATCTCTTGTCATTTAGTCATTTCAATCATTTCTGTCTCTTCATGGCCCCATCTGGGGTTTTCTCAGCAAAGATACTGGAGCGGTTTGCCATTTCCTTTTCCAGTTCATTTTACAGATGAGGAAACTGAGGTAAACATGTGACTTGCCCAGGATCACACAGCTAGTGTCTGAGAACAGATTTGGACTCAGGTCTTCCTGACTCCTGGAGAGTACTCCATCAATTGCACCATAAAGCTTCCCCAACCTGATGTCTACTCGTCTCAAAATCCTGGTTGCCCTCTCTAATGGTACATAGTTTAATAGTATCATTCTGATGCTGAGATAAATGATCTGAATGGACATACAGAAGAAAGAGGGAATGCTAACTCTTCAAGGCTGACCTTGTGTCATAGACCTTTCCTGATGTCCCCAAATGTCATTCCCCCTATTTTTGTTTACTTTGTATATAGCCTATTTTCCTTATCTGTGAAATGCTGCTTTAACACCAATAGAATATAAACTCCTTGAAGGTAGGTTTGTTTTTTTTTGTCATTCAATGTAGAAAAAGAAGGAAGAGGAGGAGAATTAACATTTATGTGGCACTTAAGTTTTGCAAATATTAATTTACTCTATATAAGGCAAAGGACTTGCCTAATGTCACACAGCTAGTATGTGTGTCAAGTGTCTAAGGCCAGATTCAAACTCAGGTCCTTCTGACTCCAGGGTCGATGTTTTAACAAGCATTTATTAAATATGTATCATGTGCCAGGAATTTTGCTAAGTGCTTTAAAAATACAATTTTAATTTTAACTTCACAATAACCCTGGGAAATAGGTACTATTGTTATCCCCATTTTATGGATGACTGAGGCATGCAGAGGTTAAATAACTCACCCAGGGTCACACAGCTAGAAAGTATCTGAGGCCACATTTGTGCTCAGGTCTTTGTAACCATTAAGTTCAGGATGCTATCTAATGTTCCAACTAGTTGCCACTTAGTATGTAGTGGGAACTCAATAAATGTTTGTTGAATGACAAAGTGAACTACTGTGAGCCAGAGACTTTGGATGACTCACCTATAGGAAACAGAAGGTCTATTCTGACGTCCTTCTCAAAGATATCACTTGGATAAAACTTTGTTAAGATTTACCTGCAGTAGAATATTGCTTGTTTGCTTTGGGGTTTTCAGGGGCTCTATATTTTCCATTTAGTAACTAATCCATTATTAAAGGCAAACAAGGTTGTTGACCATTCTATCCATACTCCCTCATGCGGTAAATGAATCCTGGTTATCCTTTCCCTTCACCTTTACTTTCTGAGCTGTGTGTGTGCCCAGTAAGAAATTAGGGCTTTATTTGAGAAAGTCATGTTTGTTCACTTTGGTTCTACCTCCGACGTTTCTGGCTGGGCAGCAGCTGGTCTTCACATCTGACTGAAGGCTTAGGAAGAGAAATGAGCTCAGCAAGAATTCCACAGGTCACCCTCTCCAAGTTGTTGTTCTTCCAGAGCTGGAACATTACTATGACTGAATAATTAGGGATTAGTCATAAAACATCAACCCTTCTCCAAATCCAATTAAAATATGTGCGTTGCTAGAATTTAACATTTGTATTATTATTAGTAATAATAGCTTGCATTTTGAAAGCATTCTGAGGTTTACTAAGTGCTTTCCATACAAGAAGTCTTGAAGGAGGTGTCACATGGAGAAATACTCGAAAGAATTTGTGATTTCCTTAGTGTAGGGAGCTCCTTCCACCAAAGCCGACAGCCCCAAATGGGGAAAATAATAACAGCTACCTCCCAGGGTTGTGAGAATCAAATGAGATAATTAATATTTGTAAAGCATTTATTGAAAGGTCTGGAACATAGTGAGTCTATAGAAATGATTATTCCCTTCCCTGTTCTCTTCTGCCTTTCTAAGGAGCATAAATATTATTATTCCCATTTGATTTAGGAAGAAACCAAGATTCAGGGAGACAAAATTTTTTGAGAGGCATTATGATGTTATGAAAAAGAACAGAACATTGGGGGTCAGATAATCTGAGTTTGAATCTTGTCTCTTCTACTTTTGACCTGTGGAAAGAACATTATAATGATTTTTGAGTCAGAGAAGCTGGATTTAAATTACGTCTCTACTATAAATGTCACCTGTGTGACATTAGATAAATCATATAATAAATTCAGGAGGACTAATCTGTAAATCAAGAGATAATCTCTTACATGATCACTAAGGTTTCTTCCAGATTTAAATTTGATTATCTATCCAGAATTACAGATAAATAAATATCAGAATTAGGGGCTTGTGATCAGCTTTATGATTCCAAGGCCAGGCATCTCTCTATCCCTTTAAGGCATAGATCCAAAAGCTCAAAATTAATTTTGCTTGAAGGAGAGAGGGCACAGTGAATTGAAATTTTTTATAGTTAAAGTCTGCAATAGCAAAAGAGCTGGGATTAAAGGTTAAAAGCATAGGGATTAATTTAAAATAATCTACAGCTAAGAATGGGTCTTTGAGTGACAAAATCTCCCTGTGAGACTGCTCCCAGAGACCCAATACCTTCTGACTTTTCCCCTTAATGGATGTCTTCAAGCAGCAACATGATCACTTGTCAAGAATGTTGTAGAGGGTACTCTTGGTCAGTGATATGATTACACTAGATGCTCCATGAGACCCCACTAGCTCTGAGAGGCTGTGATTCTGTGATCATCATCCTAATTATCACCATCATCATTAAATTTTTATATTAAAGAAAAAACTGCTGGGATTTGGATAACACTTTAAATAATCAGTGATGGCAAAAATATTTGCTGGTGAAAAGTTAGTAAAAGCTACTTTCCCTAAGAAGAATGAATCAGTCTATAAATATTTGCTAAGGGACTACTATATTCAAGGACCTGAGCTAGACATTTTGGGAAATGCACATATGGTGACAGTATCACATAGTTTGAAGAGGGGAAAAGCCCTGTATTGGATTAAAGTCATGAGTCTTGGATTCAAAGTCTGAGTCAGACATGATAAACTTTGTTACTATGGACAATGAACAATCTCATGCTCCATAGTTCTGAAAGGGCAGTCATGATATATTCTATCTATATCATAAGATTGCTGTAAGGAACATATGAAAGAGCTACAGAGATGCGGCTTATTGATAAGAATAAATTGCTTATTAAAGACTGTGTACAAGGCAAACTTCAAATTTGAAAAGAAAGAGAAAGAAATATGGTTCCCATGACACCCTGTTCTTAAACATCTTGACCCTAGATATTAGTAAGTAGATAGAGTTCTGGGTCTGGAGTCAGGAAGACCCGAGTTCATATTCAACTTTAGACATTTGCTAGTGTGAAACCCTAGATAAGTCACTAAATTTCTGTATGTCTCAGTTTTTTTTAACTGTAAAGTGGGGATAATAATAGTATCTACCTCTCAGGGATATTGTGATGATCAAATGAGATCATATTTGTAAAGTTCTTAGCACAGTGTCTGGCACATGGTAGGTGATTGATAAGTACTTATTAATCCTTCCAAACAATAAGCAAGCATTTATGATATACCTACTATATGCCAGTGCTGTTTCCTAGTGATACAAAAACAAAAATGAAATAATTCCTGCCATCAAAGAGCTTACATGCATATATAGATGTAGATGTATTTGAGTATGTATACATATATATGTATATGTGTGTATATATATATATGTGTGTGTGTGTGTGTGTGTGTGTGTGTGTGTGTGTATAGAGATGAGGGAGGGATGGGGGGGTAGAGAGACAGAAGGATGGAGGGAGGGAAGGGAGGAGAGGCAGACAGGTAGAGACAGAGAAAGAGAGAGATGGGGGAGAGAGGGAAGAAGAGAAAGGGAGCAAGAGAGAGACAGACAGACAGACAGACAGATACAGAGACAGAGAAAGAAAAACAGAGAGAGAGTAGCAGTGTGGAGCAATATATAGACAATAGGGCTTTGAGTCAGAAAGGAATGGCTTTAAATTCTGCCTCAGGTAATTGCTAGTCAAGTCATCCTTAACAAGTCACTTAACCCAATTGTGACTCAGATTCCTCATGGACAGAATGAAGGGGTTGAACTTGGACTCTGTGGTACAGTCCAGCTATAAATGTATGAGCCTATGAACTACCTATCAAAGATCAACTCACTGAGATTTCTGTGCTCTGACAGAAAAATCATCAGGTTCATTCCCTTATTTCTCCAAATAGCTTTCAAATTGTATTTATCAATTCCATCCATCATTTCCACTCTCCAAAAGAAGTAAGAATAAGCATTTATATAATGCCAGCAACTGTGCTAAGTACTTTTTTTTTTACAAATATTATTATATATTTTCCTCACAAGTTTGCTAGGGAGATGCTATTATTATCCTCATTTGGCAGTTGAGGAAATTAAGGCAGACAGAGGTAAAGTAACTTACCCATGGTCACACAAACACAGTGCCTGAAGCTGGATTGGAACTCAGGTTATCCTGACTCTAGGCCTGGTGCTCTATCTATTGTGCCACCATCTACCTCTAAACATTGCTATAGACATTTGGCTCAATGGGGCATTCATTATCATCTGCTCCTATTGTAACACTCTTCTAAATAACTTCCTTATCTCTAGTTTCTGTCTCACCAAATCATTATACATATGATATCCAGATCAGTCTTCCTAATTTATCCCTAGTATGATGCTTCATTGTGTAATGGTTCCAATGCCTCTCTATTGCTTGTTCATTAAATTCAACTATTCTATAAGTAATGGAAACCCTTTCCAATATAAAATTAATCTACCTATTTAGCCTTTACACACCCTATTCCTCTTCCTATAGTCTATGACCCAGCTAACTTGATGGGATGGGGAAGTAACAAAGAGGGTGAAAAAGTCAAAGATGACTCCAAGGATATGAACCTGAAAGACTGGAAGAATGATTTGCCACAGACAGAAAGTAGGAGTTGATGAATAATGAATATTGGAAGACATATAAAGAGTTCCATGTTTTGATATATTAAGTTTTTTAATACCTATGTCTAGCAGGCAATTGGAAATGTATGACTTCAATTCAGGAGAGAGATTAGGGCTCTGTATATTGAGTTTGAAGGTATCTAAATACAGATGAAAATTTAACCCATAGGAGTAGAAATATCATGAAAGGAGAGAGTCTTCAAAAGAAGAGAGCCCAGGACAGATTATGAAGGAGATTGATGATGATACAAGACAGAAGATTTCAAAGGAGGGATTATGGAGGAGAATGAAGAGAGAGAGCACTGTCACAGAAGCCAAGGAGAAGAGTTTGCAGGAGGAGGGATTGGTCAACAATGTTAAAAGCATCAGATCTATTAAGAAGAAGGATAGAACACCCTCAGATTTAGCAGTTAAGAGATCACTCGTAACTTTGGAAAAAAGCTATTTTCAATAGAGTGGTGGAGCCATAAATCAGAATACACATGATTGTGAAGTGAGTGAGGGTTGAGCATATGGATATGATGAGGGTGGAAAATATTCTCTATGAGTTTAACTATGATATTTCATGCAACAAGTTTTATTAAGTGTTTATCATGTACTCTAGTACAATGCAGAAAAAGTTTGGAATTAGAGTGGGGGAAATTAAAGAATCATTGCCCTCAAAGAATTTACTTTCTACTAGAAGATGAAGCATATTCAGAAAGAATATGCAAAGCAAATTCAATGCTTGGGTCCAGCCAGGCTTTCAGGAAGAAGACTAAGAATGCAGTATTCCTCCTCACTGACCCTATGCTCTAGTAAAACTGGTCTGTTGCTTGTTCTCTATGCAATACAGTCAATCTCCCTTCTCCATTTCTTTGTCCAAGATGTCTCCCATTCCTGGAATTCTTCCTTTTCTCATTTATCTTACAAAAAACCTATTTCCCTTCAAAGTATGAATCAGGTGCCACCTCTTCCTGCAGATGGTCTATTCTGCTTCCCTTTTCAGTTATTAATTAATCATTTAGTATTTATTGAGAGCTAACTATGTGCTTAGCATTCTTTTAGGCACTAAGGATACAAGTACAAAGAATTAAACATACCCTACTCACAACGACTCACATTCTAGTGGGAAGATAAACAATTACAAGCAAAACATATTTAGAAGCATGATAAAGTTATATAAGCATGTAAAAGAGCTAAATACAGTGCAGTTTGCAAGGCAGGGCACAAACAATTGGGGGAACCACAAAAGGCTTCATGTAGAGTACAGTGCTAAGATGCATCTTAAAGATTTTGTGAGGTGAAGATAAAAAAGGAGTCAACTCTAGGTACGGGGAATGGTCAGTGGAAAACATGTATATAAGCTGGGGTATGTGAGGTACAGAGCAAAGGACACTTTAGATCACAAAGTGAAGGAAGATCAGTGATGTGCAATGAAGTTGGAAAGATAGATTGAGACCAGTTTTTATTTGTGCTTTAAAAGGTAAACAGAGGTGTTTATACTTTAATCCTAGAGGCAATAAGAAGACACTGGAGCTGTGGGAATAAAGGAGTCAAATGATCAGATTTGAGTTGGATTGATGAAAGACTAGGCAAGGAGACCAGTTGAGAAGCTATTAGAATACTCTAGGAGAGTTAATGAGGATTTCAATGAAGGTGGTAGCTGTGTGAGTGGAGAAAAGGATTTAGATATGAATGGTATGAAGGTAGAAATTACAGATTTGACAATTGATTAGATGAGCATAATAATGCAGTATTTAACAAACTCAAAGATCTCAGCTATTGGCACAAGAAATCAATATTTGATAAAAAATTATTGAGAACACAAGAAAGTAGTCTGACAGAAGCTAAGCACAAACCAGCATCTCTAACTATATACCAAGGTAAGCTCAAAATGATTTAAAAATAAAACATGATGTAATAAGTGAATTAATGGCATATAGAAGAAAATACTGAACAGATCTATGGATAGGAAAAGAGGTCATTATCAAACAAGAGATAGAAAGATTCACAGGAAGTAAAATGTGTAATTTGGATTGAAAAAAATTTAAAAATATTGTGTATAAACAAAATCAATGCAATTAAATTAAGAAAAGCAAGAAATTGTGAAAAAATCTTTACAATAACTTTCTCTGATAAAGGTTTTATTTTTCAATGGCTCAAATTTACAAGGATAACAGCCATTCCTCAGTTGATAAATGCTCAAAGGATATGAATAGGAACTTTTCAGAGGAGGAAATTAAAGGAAGATGGCAGAGTATGAACAGGACTTCCATGTGGCTCTGGCTTCCACCTCCTCCAATACATGTAAAAAATGACTCTAAACAAACTTTAGAGCTACAGAACCCACAAAGAGATAGAGGGAAACAAATCTCCCACTGAAGGAAACCCAGCAGGCCAGCAAGAAGGGTTCATCATAGCACACTTGAAGTGGAGCCCAGTTCTGACTGAGCCACAGTTTCAGCCCCAGGGCAGCCCCTACCAGCAGCAGCTAGAACTGACTTCTGGAGAATGGATCACTAGTAGCTGTAGTGGTTTCCAGACTTCTCAATCTACAAATGCCAAAGACAAAGTAAAATTTAGTGTGGAACTTTGCTGGGAAGAGGACGAGCATATTCCTGCTGCTGCCCCCAGATCAAGAAGAGGAGGAGTCATAGTGGCTGCTTCCAGAGTTCCTGGCCTGCAGAATGTAAAGGGACAATGTGAGCAGACAGTAATCACTTTTGCTTTTACTTTCTTGGATATGAATTGTAGTCTTGGGTGGTGGGCCTGGGCTGTGTGACCAGTGAGCCAGAGTATGTGAGGGTTATAGAGAGGTCACCCATCTAATAGCTCCAGCAGCTACAAAAACTCCAGCAATTTGGGACATAGCTATCTGCATTCTGGAAGCAGAATTCTACCATGGCAAAGAGCTCAAAAGTCAAGTAATTGGCTGGCAAATATGAGCAAACAACAGAAGCAAAAATAGATGATAGAATCCTTTTTGGGGGGACAAAAAGGATCAAAGCATGGAGGAGGAGGAAGACAGCAAAGTCAGAACTCCTGCATCAAAAGCCTACAAGAAAAATATGAAATGGTTACAGGCCATGGAGGAACTCAAGAAGGATTTTGAAAATCAAGTAAGAAAAGTGGATGAAAAACTAGGAAGAGAAATGAGAATAAGTCAAGAAAATCATGAAAAGTAAGGCAACAGCCTGCTAAAGGAGACCCAAAAATACACTGAAAAAAAAATAACACCTTAAAAAAATAGACTAATTCGGCAGAGCCAAGATGGCAGAGTAGAAACAGCACTTCCAAGGTGCTCTGCCGCACATCACTTCCAAACTATGTAAAAGGGGACTCTGGGGCGGCGGCGGCGGCCACCACCACACTCCGCCTCCTCCTCCTCCCGTGCTCCTCGGAGGTGGCATGTCCGAGGCTGGCGGGGCCGGGCTGGCCGGGGGCGGTGGCGGTGGTGGCGGTGGCGGTGGTGGCGGGGCTGGGGGGCAGCAGCAGCAGCCACCACCCCCTCCCCCGCAGCCACCGCTGCCTGTGCCTCTGCCTCCTCCTCCGCCGCCCCCGCTGGGATCCCCAGCCGCTGGGGGCGGACGGGCCCGGGCCCCGGCGTCCGCTGCTGCTGCTCCTGCTGCGGCCGCCCCTGTCCCCGTCCCGGCCGGCTCCGGCCCCGGCCCCGCCGCCTCCTCTGGGGCGGCCGCTGCCGAGAGCCCGGGGGTCGGCAGCGGCGCTTCTACGGCCCGGATCGCGGTGAAGAAAGCGCAGCTCCGCTCTGCTCCCCGGGCCAAGAAACTGGAGAAACTCGGAGTCTACTCTTCCTGCAAGGCCGAGGAATCTTGTAAATGTAATGGCTGGAAAAACCCCAACCCCCCCGCCCACTCCTCCCCGCACAGACGTGCAGCAGATAAATGTCAATCTCACTGAGTCCTGACGTAGTTGTAGCCACACTCTCGCTGCTCATGTGTCTCATCTGGAGAATGTGTCAGAGGAAGAAATGAACAGTCTGCTTGGCATAGTGTTGGATGTGGAATATCTCTTCACTTGTGTTCACAAAGAAGAAGATGCAGACACCAAACAAGTTTATTTCTACCTGTTCAAGCTTTAGAGAAAATGCATTTTACAAATGGGGAAACCTGTAGTCGAAGGATCCTTGGAGAGCCCTCCATTTGAGAAGCCTAGTATTGAACAGGGTGTGAATAATTTTGTACATTACAAGTTTAGTCACCTACCCTCCAAAGAGAGACAGACAATAGTTGAGCTGGCCAAGATGTTCCTAAACCGCATCAACTACTGGCATCTGGAGACGCCATCTCAGCGAAGATTGCGATCGCCAAATGATGATGTCGCAGGATACAAGGTGAACTACACCAGGTGGCTGTGTTACTGTCACGTGCCCCAATTCTGTGACAGCCTCCCTAGGTTTGAGACCACCCAGGTATTCGGGAGAACACTGCTTCGCTCTGTCTTCACTGTGATGAGAAGGCAGCTCCTTGAGCAAGCCCGGCAGGAGAAAGACAAGCTGCCCCTGGAGAAGCGAACACTCATCCTCACCCATTTCCCAAAGTTTCTTTCCATGTTAGAAGAAGAAGTCTATAGCCAGAGTTCACCTATCTGGGATCCAGACTTTCTGACTGCCTCTTCTCACACTGGTCAGCTAGGAATCCAAACAGTCATCAACCCCCCTCCTGTGGCCAGGACTGTGTCATACAACGGGAGCCCTTCCTCTTTGGAGCAGCCAATTGGAGGAAGCATAAGGCCTGCTTGCAAAGTCTCTTCTGGACTTGAAGGAAACCGAGGAGAGAAGAGAAAAATGAATGACCTTCATTCCCTGGAGGAGGCCAAGAGACCCAGAGTTGTAGGGGATATTCCCATTGAGTTGATCAATGAGGTCATGTCCACCATTACAGATCCTGCTGCAATGCTGGGACCGGAGACCAACTTCCTCTCAGCACATTCGGCCCGGGACGAAGCCGCCAGGCTGGAAGAACGCCGTGGAGTGATCGAATTCCACGTGGTCGGCAACTCTCTGCATCAGAAGCTCAACAAAAAGATCATGATGTGGCTGGTTGGCTTACAGAACGTCTTCTCTCATCAGCTCCCTAGAATGCCCAAAGAGTATATCACACGCCTGGTCTTTGACCCTAAGCACAAGACCCTTGCTCTGATTAAAGATGGCCGGGTGATCGGTGGGATTTGTTTCCGGATGTTCCCATCACAAGGATTCACAGAGATTGTCTTCTGTGCTGTAACTTCCAATGAGCAAGTCAAGGGCTATGGAACTCACCTCATGAATCACCTGAAAGAATACCATATAAAACATAGCATCCTGAACTTTCTTACGTATGCTGATGAATATGCAATTGGATACTTCAAGAAACAAGGTTTCTCCAAAGATATCAAAGTACCCAAAACCAAATATGTTGGCTACATCAAGGACTATGAAGGAGCCACCCTGATGGGCTGTGAATTAAACCCACGGATCCCATACACAGAATTTTCTGTCATCATCAAAAAACAGAAAGAGATAATTAAGAAGCTTATAGAAAGGAAGCAAGCCCAGATTCGAAAGGTCTACCCTGGACTTTCGTGTTTTAAACATGGAGTACGCCAGATTCCAATAGAAAGCATCCCAGGCATTAGAGAGACAGGCTGGAAACCAAGTGGAAAAGAAAGAGGCAAAGAGCCCAAAGATCCTGATCAGCTTTACAGCACATTAAAAAACATCCTGCAGCAGGTAAAGAGCCATCAAAGCACTTGGCCCTTCATGGAACCCGTGAAGAGAACAGAAGCTCCCGGATATTATGAAGTTATAAGGTTCCCTATGGATTTGAAAACCATGAGTGAACGGCTGAAGAATAGGTACTACGTATCTAAGAAATTATTCATGGCTGACTTACAGCGGGTCTTTACCAATTGCAAAGAGTACAACCCCCCCCCCCCACCCCCAGAGTGAATACTACAAATGTGCCAATATCCTGGAGAAATTCTTCTTCACCAAAATTAAGGAAGCTGGATTAATTGAGAAGTGAAAACTTTTTTTTCTTCTCCCTTGTAGCAATTAATCTGTCACCAGGCCTGAGGAATGGAGTTCAGTTTTAAAGAACTGGGACAATATATTGAAGATACTTATACATGTTTTGACTAGCACTTTTCAAAAAAACAAAACAAAACAACAAAAACAAACTCCTCTTATAGCTTTTCAGATGTGTATTTAAATGGAAGTTATAGAACATTTTTATTTTATGAAATAGATTTTACTCTTTACTATTAATGTACATTTTCTACGGTGTGTAATATAGCAGTATGTTCAGTGATAGCTAATCAGGAATTTCCTCCAGGCCTACATGGGAGGAGATTGCACATAGTACCAAGTTTTGGGGGCTTTGGAAAAATTTCTAGACCATGAATGTCTTTAGTTTGTTTTCTAATGGAGTGACAGAGTTTATTTTTATTTTATTCAGGAGAACATTAAGGAAGGGAAGAGTAATTAAAAAATAAACAGACTCTTGTTTTTAAAAAAGGTGAAATACATTACTTTTGAGGTCTCATTGTGGACCTTATAAATATATATTTTTAAAAACACTCATCTAGGTGAGGTGCTGTGAGCAGTTCTGGAGTATGAGAATTTGAAGGGAGGTGGCTGAGTCTCTTTGGACATTCTGTACTGCTAAGACTTTTTCTAAAGTTTTGGGTTTTTGAAAATAATACTATCTACCTATATTAACTTGGGACTTTATGACCACGATTTTCATATTTCTTTTCTCTAGATAGATGTGTCATGTCCTATTTTCATTTTGCTTATGCAGGACATAAGTTCCCAAAGTGACCCCAAGAACTGCTTGAATCATCAAGAGTAGGGGCTCACATTCGTTCACTTGCTTTATTGGGATCTAGTAAGTCATTCTTGTCCTATGAAATTCATGAAGAATTTTTAAAAAATTTTCCCCATGGTATGTTCAGTGGCATCAGCTTCTTGCAAGATCCCACCAAATAAGTCCTCCAAGTTCTGTATTTGTCTATGGAAAATCTATTTTCTACCAAGCTTTAGTCAGTATTTTAACTACTATGGTGGTATCATACCCAGAAAGAAGCCTGTCCCATTCCAACTCCATTCTACAGTCTTGTTACTTTGTCGTTACATTTCAGCTCAACACTGGGATACGTTTACGGATTACACTACGGGGAACAGTGGCATATTTACCAGTCCAGCTCTGGGAAAACCATCTCCTACAAAATATCAAGGAAGACCAAACAATGTTCTTGACACTAATTTCTTTTTGTGATGCAAACATATAAACTTGATTTTGTAAAAGACTGAATCTTATCCTTTGTTTATATTGGGTAGAAAAACCTCATGATTACAGCGATAACAGTGGTAGTCCCTGGCTGTGAAGCTGCCAGGAATTGCGTGTGTGAGGGGAAAATGAGTACAAGGATAGGTTGCAGAATTTCATTGGGCCAATTGACATCACATTGAAACTATGAGAATTAGTATGGGAAAAGAGCTGCTTAGAATGCTTGCTCACACTAAAAGATGCCTCAACTTTTTTTTTTTTAAATAAACCAACTTAATTTATAATGGAGTACAGATGCAATTGTATGAAGATTCCCTGGTACTGGTTTTAAATATTTTGTAAACTGGGCATTCTGTAACACCTGTTGAGCTTGGTAACCTGTGAAAGTTGGTTATTTTCTGGGTAGATTTTCTTATATAGTATTGTCTTAAAAAAATCAGATTGTCTCTTCTATATTGAAAGCATAATTTATGTTTTCTAATTTAAAAATTAATATTTTCATATAGATATTGTGCAATAAAAGCTGAAGTAGGATGTGTGGTTTTTGCAAATGCTTTAACAGCTGATAAAATTTTACATTTGTAAAAATTAATATATTGTACTGGTACAAAATAGTTTTAAATTATATTTTAAAAAGTTCCAAAAAAAAAATAAAAGGGGACTCTGAACAACTTCTGGAACCCCAGGACCCACAGAAAAACACAGAGAAGTTAACCTCCAGCTGAGGACAGCCCAGCAGCCCTGGAGGCAGGGCCAATGCAGCACTCTGGGAACCGACAGCCCAGAGTGCAGAGAGCTGAGCCCAGGTGCACATGAGCCACGGCTTTAGACCCAGGGCGGTGGGGCCAGCAGCCAGCTGGAGGGATCCTAGAACACCAGCAGCTGTGGTGATTCCAGAATTATCAACACAGACATGCCTAGAACAAAGTAAGAGGTTAGTGCCCTACGGACTTTGGGAACAGTAGTTGGGGAACGGGTCGAATTCCTCCCCTGGGGGCTAGAAACCACTGAGGAGACACTCACCATTTTGCAGCTTCAGTGGCCTGTGAACTGTAGGGAGATCCAGAGATCAGTCTTGGGGGGTAATCACTCTTCCTTTAACCTGCTTGGATCTGGATTGCAATCTGGGGGGAAGTCTGGGGTGGGTATCCAACTTGCCAGAAACGGAAGTTGTGAACACCCCAATATTCAGGACAGAAGCTCCTCTGTCTGGTGGCAGAGTTCTACTGTGGAAACAAGCCCAAAAGTCAAGTAATTAAGTGGCAACATGCCTAGGCAAAGGAAACAAAATGAACAGAAAAATACAATCCTATATTGGGGGCAAAGAGGATCGAAATAGGGAACAGAAGAAGGACTGTGAGGTCAGAAATCTTGCTCCAAAAGCCCCAAAGGAAAATATGAGCTGGTTAAAGGCCATAGAGGACCTTAAGAAGCAGATAAGAGAAGTGGAGGAAAAATTGGGAAGAGAAATGAGAAGGATGCGGGAAAAGTATGAAATGAGAGTCAGCAGCCTGACTGAGGAAAATAACACCTTAAAAACAGACTAACTCAAATGGCAAAGGAGGCCCAAAAGGGCAATGAGGAGAATGCCTTAAAAAGCCAAATTTGCCAGATGGAAAAAGAATCTCAAAAGCTCACTGAGGAGATTCATTCCTTCAGAGTTAGACTGGAGCAAATGGAAGCTAGTGATTTTATGAGAAATCAAGAAGCTGTTAAACAGATCCAAACAAATGAAAGAATAGAAGGCAATGTGAAATAACTCATGGGAAAAACCACTGACCTGGAAAATAGATCCAGGAGAGATAATTTAAAAATTATTGGACTACCTGAAAGTCATGATCAAAGAAAGAACCTAGAAATCATCCTTTAAGAAATTCTGAAGGAAAATTGCCCTGATGTTTTAGACCCAGAGGGCAAAATAGAGGTTGAAAGAATCCACTGATCGCCTCATGAAAAAGATCTCAAAAAGAAAACTCCCAGGAGTTTTCTTTATATTATATCCAGGTTCCAGAATTCCCAAATCAAGGAGAAAATACTCCAAGCAGCCAGGAAGAAACAATTTCAATATTGTGGAAACACAATCAGAATAGCCCAGGACCTGGCAGCTTCTACACTGAGGGATTGAAGGGCATGGAATATGTTATTCCAGAAGGCAAAAGAGCAGGGATTGAAGCCAAGGTTCACCTACCCAGCAAAACTGAGTATTTTGTTTCAGGGGAAAATATGGTCATTCAGTGGAATAGAGGACTTTCAAGCATTCTTGAGGATAAAACCAGAGTTGAATAGAAAATTTGACATTCAGACACAAGAAGCAAGAGATACCTGAGAAGGGAATCAGGGAAAACAAATCAAAAGGAACTTATCAAAGTTGAACTACTTACATTCCCATATGGAAAAACAATAACTGTGTCTGATGAAACCTTTCTCGTTATGAAAATAATTGAAGAAGGGTATATGGGCATATGAATACATATGTGAATATGTGTATATATGTTTACAGTTATACATGGATAGAGGGCACAGGTTGAATTTGGTGGGAAGGGATGATACTTAAGGGGTGAAGTTATGAGGTGAAAGAGGAAAGTGGGAAGAGGAAATGGGGAGATACAGGGTAGGGTAAATTATCTCATGTAGAAGAAGCAAGGGGAAGTGACTGCAGGGCAGGGGAAGAATAGGGAGGCAAAAAGGCAAAACCATATTCTCACTGAATCTGGCTCAGGGAGAAAATGACATACATACTAAATGGGATATCTCACCCTGCTGGAGAGTAGGGGGAAGGGGAATGAGAGGGGGAATGATGGAGGGGAGGGCTTTCTGGGGGGAGGGGAGGTTGGAAGTACCCACTTTAGAAAAGGGACAGGATCAAAGTAGGGAATAGACTGGGTGGGGGGTGGGATGGGTGGGAGGGAATTATAAGCAGCCTTTTATAATATATCTACTATGGTAATGTTTTGCATAGCTATACATGTATAACACATACTGAATTGCTTATCTTCCCAGAGGGAATGGGTGACAAGGGAGGAAGGGAATGGATCTGAAATTCAACGTTTTTAATTTAAATGTTATATATATATATATATATATATATATATATATATATATATATATATATATATATATATATATACACACACACATACACACTATTATTAATACTATTTTACATGTAATTGGGAGATTAGATGTTCAGGCATTGGGGCACAGTAAAGTCGAAGGGGGTATGGGAGAAGATATGGGAGAGAGCAGATTGGATGAGTGGATATTTTGTTGGACTGCTATTCTGGGGTGGTTGGTAGGGGGAAAATGGGGGAAAATTATAACTCAAAATCTGCAGAAAATGAATGATGTAAACCACAAATTAATAAAGCATTTGTTAAAAAAAAATAGACTAATTCAAATGGCAAAAGCGGCCCAAAAAGCCAATGAGGAGAAGAATGCTTTAAAAAGCTATATCTGCCAGATGGAAAAGGTATTTCAAAAAGTCACTAAAGTGAATAACTCCTTCAAAATTAGATTGGAGCAATTGTAAGCTAATAACTTTATGAGAAATTAAGATACTACAAAACAGATCCAAACAAATGAAAAAACTAGAAGGAAATGTGAAATATCTCATTGGGTAAACCAATGACCTGGAAAAGATATCCAGGAGAGATCATTTAAAAATTATTGCTCTCCTTGAAAGCCTTGGGAAAAAAAAGAGTCTAAATACCATCTTTCAAGAAATTATCAAGCAAAATTGCCCTGATATTCTAAAACTAGGGGACAAAATAGAAGTAGTAAGAACTCACTAATCACCTCTTGAAAAAGATTCCAAAAAGAAAACTCCTAGGAATATTATAGCCAAATACCAGAGTTTCCAGGTCAAGGAGGAATTTATTGAGAGAAGTAGAAAGGGAGTGATAGATTTGGGATAATTATCTCATATAAAAGAGGCAAGAGAAAACTATTACACTGGAGGGGAAGAACAGGAACGTCAAAGGTAATGGGACAACATGATTCTCATCAAATTTGGCCTAAGGATGGAATAACATACACACTCAATAGGATATCTTACCCTAAAGGATAATAGGGGAGTAGGGGATAAGAGGGAGGAGGATAGATGGGAGGGCAGATTGGGATAGAGGGTAGTTAGGAGCAAACATTTTTGAAAAAGGATATGGTCAAAGGAGAAAATAGAATAAGTGGGGGGCAGGATAGGATGGAGGGAAATATAGTTACTCTTTCACAATATAACTACTGTGGAAATGATTAGGGTAACTATACATGTACAATCTATATTGAATTGTTTATCTTCCTAGTGAGGGTGGGTGAGGAGGGAAGAGGTAAAAAAATCTGGAACTCAAAGTTTTAAAAACAAATGTTTAAATATTGGTCTTTTACATGCAACTGGGAAAAAGTTATACAGGTACTGGGGTATAGACACCCATCTTGCCCTACTAGAAAGTTAGGGGGGGGGGTGAAGGAGGAGGATATAAGAGAGAACAGATAGGGGGAAGAGGTATTCAGTAGGCTTGCTATTTTTGGGTGGAGGGGTAGGGGAAGGATAGGGAGAGAAAATACTGTAACTCAAAATCTTGTGGAAATGAATGTTGAAAACTAAAAATAACTAAATTAAAATTTTTAAAAACAGAAATCAAAGATGTCAGTATTCATATAAAAATGGTCTAAATCACTAATAATTAGATAAATCCACATTAAAATAACTTTTAGGCATTAGCTTACACCTGTTTAGATTGGCTAAGATGAACAAAAAAGAAAATGACAAATCCTTCTGGGGAAGAGGGAAAATAGGTATACAAATACACTGCTGATGGAGTTGTGAACAACCATTGTGGAAAGAAATTTGGAACTATGCCACAATGGCTCTTTTGACTCTAGTACAGATACCACTACTAGGTCTATAAGCCAAAAAGATCAAAGAAAACATAACAGGTCCCAAATATATATTTCCAAGAGCTCTTTTTGTGGTGGTAAAGAATATGAAACTGGGGCAGCTAGGTGGCACAGTGAATAGAGCACCAGCCCTGGAGTCAGGATGACCTGAGTTCAAATCCAGCCTCAGATGCTTGACATACTTACTAGCCATGTGACTTTAGGTAAGTTTCTTAACCCCAATTGCCATCCAAAAAAAGAAAAAAATAAAAAGAGTTGAAAACCAAGGTAATTTCCATCAATTGGGGAATAACTGAACAAGTTATGATATAAGAATTGATGGAATACTGTTGTAAGAAATAAAAAAGGGATGATATCAGAGAAGACCAAGAAGTCTGAAATTATATGATGCAAGGTACAGTGAACAGAAAGAGAAAAAATTATATAGTAACAGCAAATATTGTACAGATAGTTAACTCTGAAAGACTTACCTCTGATCAACACAATGACCAACCACAGTTCCAGACAACTCATAAGAAAATATGCTATCCACTTTCAGATAGAGAACCAATGGACTCAGAGGGCAGAATGAAGTACATTTTCTTCTATTTCTTGCTTTTTTCTTTTGGAACATGGATAATGCAGATATTTGTTTTGTATATCTATGCATATTTGTAATAGACTTTATTTCTCTTGTCCTCACAATAAGGGAGCTTAAGGTAAAAGGGAAAAAGAGAATTTGGAACAGAAAATAAAATAAAATTGAATTAAAAGCAAAAATATGTGGATTAAGCTTAAATATGTCAAATATACATTCATTAATTCATTCAAATATCCATTCATTCATCCATTTCTTTTTTGCAGAGCCAGATATTAAAGATTTACTAGCACATGATTGGTTCAATTAGACCTGTCTTTTGTACTGTTCTTCATGCATACTTCAACTCACATTAACTAAACCTTTTCATAAAGGCAATATGGTACAATAGAAAGGGTCCCAAACTTGGAGTGTTACTTCATTTCAATCTTAACCTCTATAGAACTTAGATTCCTTTTCTGTAATATAGGGACTTGGACTAGATGGAAGTCTTCTCTAGCTCTTAATCTATGATCCTTCTGAATATACTTCCCCTTAACTCTGAGTTTTAGAATCCTTTTCTTCCTTTAAGGCTGAGCTCATGTTCTATCTTCTATATGGAACTGTTCCTGATATACCCCAAATTATGCCTTTTCCCCAAATTACCTCATATATATTTTGTCTGTACCTACATATGTATTCACATTGGCTCTTTTAGATAGAATATAAGTTCCTTGAAGGCAGAGACTCTTTCACTTTTGTCTTTGTATCCCCAGGTCCTTGAATGGTGCCTGACAATTAGTATAGAAGTAGTAAATGCATTTTGATTGACTGTCAGAAGGATCCCAGAATATTCATATGCCCAGTATGTTGGTGGGCATGGAAGAAAGAGTGCCTGAGTCCTAGAGAAGAAATTCAAAGGAGGGGTCTTCTGGAGAAAGCTAGAGTTTTGATATGCAAATATATGGAAAGAATATGAAGTGACAGCCTTAGATAAAGGAACATTGACAAATACGAAGAGCAAGGATTCCAGGGTTGGGGAATAGAGGCAGAGGCACCATGAATCAGGAGAGTAGAGGACAATAGGTGCAATGGAGAGGTAAGGGTGGGGTGAAGAGAATGAAGAGAAATAGGACCGGACAAAGATTTTTGTTTCAGGAAACACTGACTCTGAAGCATAGATGAAGTGGTGTAAGAGCTGTAATCTGTTCATTTTAGGATGAGGAAAAGACTAGTTGATTCTGGGACCTAATCTATAGGGTCCTCTGATACATGACTATAAAATCTGCAATGTCAATGGTAGTATGAGAGTAGGAGCAAGTGGCAGAATCTCTTATAGTTCTGAGACCCCAGTAGCTAAGAAAGATTAGCTAGCAATGAGGTCTCTGGGAACTGAGACTTACTCATCTTTTGAACCTGTGCTGGAGCCTCATCACAAAAGATGAAAGGGAATAAGACAAACCCAAGTAGCAAGAGTCCCCAGAGAAGCTTATACATATTGAGAATCAGGATTTGAGATAGCTAGAGGAGATTTCTTCTAGGAATGGAATAAGTATTTATGAAGAGCCTACTATGTGCCAGATACTCCACTAAGAACTTTGCAAATATTATCTTATTTGAAACATTGAGGAAAGATCCCTTCAAGTTCTTTGAACTATATGCTATTATTATTCCCATTTTTAATAGTTGAAGAAATTGAAGTAGATAGAGCTAAAATCACCTGCTCAGAAAAACATAGCTAGGAAATGTCTGAGGCTGTCTTCCCTACTCCAGGACCAAAGTTCTATTCATAGGTTCCACAGGTACCTTGAGACTGAGGGATAAAATGGCTCAAAATTACCTTCAGAACAGGTTTTCTTCTGTCCTGAGTATGTGTTTACTGAAGGCTAGAAAGTCCATTTTGTATTGAGATGACCCCCTTAATTAGAACTTGAGGATTGAAATGGATAAGACTATTCCCCAAGGGGAAGGCTTCTTAAAGTTCTGAGACCCTGGCTGTAGAAAGTAAATAAATTTTTGGTTAAGTTGAGCTCCACTTCAGGTCCAGCTTAACCATTTCTCTTGGTAATGAAAGAATTTGCATATGTAATCACTAAAAGCCTGCCAATAATTTTGTGGGACTCTTAGTGAACAAGAAGTACTGGATATTGGACTGAAAATGGGGAAATACCATCTTGATTTAAAGCAAAAATAAAATAAAGGGAAGAAGGTGAACACCTGTAATGATAGCGCAGTGAATTTAATGCTGCTTTCTGGAAAAATTCTAGAACCAATAAATAAATAAATAGATAACTTGTGAACTCTTAGAAAGGGCAGCAGTGAACCAGCATGTGTGGCCTTGAACAAGTCACGTAATCTCTCTCAGCATCCCTCTTAAAATTGTAAACTCACAGGGTGGCTAAGTGGAGCAGTCAATAGAGCACCAGCCCTGGAGTCAGAAGGACCTGAGTTCAAATCCAGCCTTACATACTTAAAACAAAACTAGTCCTGTGACCTCTACCAAGTCACTTAACCCCAATTGCCCTACCTTCCCCTCTCAAAAAAAGAAAGATTGTAAACTCACTAGGGACAGGGCCTGTCTATGCTCTTATTAATTGTAACACAGTTTCTGGCACATGATAGACACTTAATAAATATTTATTGGATTAACCTCAATTCCTCATATGCAAAATGGTGGCATTAGATTAGATTATCTGGGAAAGATCTCCTTTTCTAAATGCTATGATTCTTTGCTGAAACTTTGAAAGTCTCAGAAATAGTGTAGGCTGCGTAAAATCATTTCCCAACAATATGATCATTTCACTCTATAAAGACCCAGTCTGTACAGATGGTTGCTTCGTTCCAGGCCATGACAGGCCTAGACTCTGTGATGTTTTCCTCTTATCAACAGAGACCTCATTTTTGCAAATGATTCTTCTGTTTGGTGCAGCCCAGCTGGAAGCAGAGGATGCCTCATTGGCTCCTTCCTGGGACTTGAAGATGATACATGCTGTTGTCAACAAAGGAGCCTGCTGTCACTTCATTTCAGGAAGAACAGACAAGGAAATTCCCACTATCTTCTGCTTAGCATTTCACCAACAATGTGTGTGTTAAGAAGTGAAATGTCAGGCAAATCTCACCTGCTGTTGTTGGTCCACCTTGACATAGCTTGGTATGTTTTAAAGTACTACAAATCAGGGGATCAATGATCTTAGATAAGACACAACATCTCTGAGCCACAGGTCACCTGTTTTTAAAATGAGGGCTTTGGACTAGGTGACCTCTCAGATCCCTTTTAGTTTTATAGTAAGGGTTCTTAACATGGAGTCCGTAGATGCCCAAAAGATGTCTGGATAGATTTCAGAGGGTCTGTGACCTTGAATGGGAGAACAAAAATTACATATTTATTTTCCCTAATCTCTATCTTTAATGTAATATTTTCTTCAATTATAAATTTAAACAAATGAAGTCTGAAAAAGAGCCAACAGGCTTCACCAGACTGCTAAAGGGACCCCCCCCAACACACACACACACACACACACACACACACACACACACACACACACACACGTTAAAATCCCTGCCCTAGATATATACCACAATCTTCTTTTGAAGGGCAGTATGATGTAGTGGGGAGAAAAAAAACAATGACCTTAAATTCAAAAGACATTTCTGACCCTTGCTAGCTTGGCAAGACTAACTGGAATTATAGATAAATCACTATTTCTTGGAGCTGCAGTTCCCTTATCTACAAAATGGGCATTTAATTTAACTGAGAGAATATTTATTCAGCACCTATTATGTATCAGGGATTGAGTTAGGCAATGGGGGAGAGGGGAGACAAAAATAAAACTAAAAAGCAACCTAAAAGTGGTCAACCAATCAATCTATCCACAAAAAGTAATTAGTAAGCTACTGAATAAGGACTTACCAGTTGATGCATCAGACACTGGGCTAGACCCAAGGAGCTTGAAGAATAGTAGGAGGGAGAGATGGTCTCAATTGTAATACAGACTGGGATATGATTTAGCACAGGAATGAAGTCAAACAGAAAGAAAGGACAGGCCACTGAAGCAGAATCACCAGCAACCTAGTCTAAAATTTGGAAAGGGACACAGATCACTTCTAGCCGGGGATAACAGAGAAGTCTTCAAGGAGGAAGTGGCCCTTGAGTTGAATTTTAAAGGAAAAAATTTATTGCAATAGCCTCAGATGTAGATGACAGAGCTCTAACTTACTCCTGTGAGTGTGTGACTGTGTGTGTGTGTGTGTGTGTGTGTGTATGTGTGTGTTTAGTTTCCCAAAACATGCCCAGATAAATTTCATGAAATCCAACTGGGGCAAATGGTAAGGAAAGCATCTTCAACTCAAATTTTTAACACTAGTTCAATTTGGGTAGGAGAGACCCAAATCTCCAAAACATAGTAATATTATCTCAAGGGGAGGTGGAAGGATCATCTAGTGCAGCAATCAGGAGGCAAGAACCTGTGCCATCTGGTAACTTCCTATCTAAATGTATTATGTTTACTAACTCAGTATTAAACTAAGTTGCTTCTGTGGTACTAAAGGAATACAATTCTATTGGCACCTTTTCAATTTCAGTGCTGTAGGTCAAAGCTCCAGTTGCCCCAGCTTAACAAGTATAGTAAGAGAAATCTATCTCAAACATGAGAGAAACCAAGTGCAAATGCATAGGAACAGTAGAAGAAAAGATAAGAACAAGGAGCAGCTTGTAATAAGCTGGAAGTAGAATTTAGCTAGAATGTAAGGTAGATAACAAAAGAATAATGTGAAATGGGGCTATAAATTTCAGTGACTCCCTATCACTTAGAGGATCAAATATAAAATCTTCTATTTGGCATTTAGAGCCCTTCATAACCTGGCCCCTTCCTACCTCTATAGTCTTTTTTTTTAATACCTTCTAGCCCTCTACATATTCTATAATCCACTGATTGACCTATTTGCCATTCTTTGAACAAAATACTCCCAACTCCAAGCATTTTCACTTCATTGTGCCTCACAGATGTAACTCTCTTCTCCTCAACTCCACCTCCTGACTTCCTGGGCTTCCTTCAAGTCACAGCAAAAGTTCAGTGTTGGGGTAGCTAGGTGGCGCTTTGCATAAGAGTGCTGGCCAGGAGTCAGGAGGACCCAGGATTGGTTCCAGCCTCAGTTACTTTGCACCCACACATAAATAACTCACCATGTAATCTTGAGCAAGCTACTTAACCCCAATTGCTTTAAAAAAAATAGTTCAGTGTTATGCTAGAAGCCTTTAATGGCAAGCAAAGAAGTAAACACCTTGTTTCAGCTCATGATTATATCAAGTATTAAGATCCAGAACTTGTGAATCCCACAACTTGTGAAACCTAGAACTTGTGAACTCCTGGGGAGGAGCTAATGACCGTATATGAGGAGAGGCCCAGGCTGAAGAGAGCAGAACATAGAACAGAGCTCTTGTGGTGGAGAAGGAGAAAACTTGTGATATCCCAGCACTCTATGTTTGTCTATTCTGTCTGTTTTGATGTTTGTTTGTGATACTTTCTACAGAAGCCCTGGGACTTTACTAGATGCCCTGAATGAGGATTTTCTGGTTGTCTGTTTAGAGAATTCCTAGAGCAGGGTTTTGGAGGCCTTGGAGCTTTACTGATTATTTGTATTGACCTCTTGGACCTTGTTTGTGGGTATATGTTGATTTCTATCTTGATGACTTGTATTGAGTTCTCAGACCCTGTTGGTGGGTCTGTGTTGATTTCACAGGCAGATAGTGAATTGATGATGGTGTTAGCAATGTTCATGAATGTTATTGTGGCTTTTTTAAGCTTTGTCTTCCCAGAAACATAAATTGTAAAGGACTTGAAGTGGACTGGACACTGTGAGCTTCAATATGGAATGGGAACTGGACAAGGAGTTGGATAAGGAACTGGGAGCTGCGGGCCTTTGAACCCAGGTGACAATTGGGTAGATTTGGGCAAGAGCTAGGACCATGTAAGAGGAACCATGGAAGCTGAGAACCAACCTTGAGTCAAGATGAAAAGATCTCTTCTTGGGTACCTGATGCTGACTGAGAAGATTATGATTTACTGTGACCTAGGAGTGGAGAACTTTGACCTTTTGTACTTTGTGTCCATTAAGGAGACAAACCTCCTTAAGGATGATTGAATTAAGGACTTACTGAATGATTGTACTTTGTGTCCCTTAAGGAGGCAAGCCTCCCAAGAATGATTGAATTAAGGACTTACTAAATGATTGAGTTACTAAATGAATGTTATATTTTGCTTAAAACTATGTGACCTCTTTGGTATAAAATATGTGGCCACTCTAGTGATAAGTTGTTAAGTTATGACATTGTGAATGTTGTACTTTGATTTCTGTCGATGTTTTGTCTTGGTTTATTACTGAATAAATAGAGAGTTCACTATACTATGTAATTGGAATCTTGAAGCTGTTCACAACAGCAGTCCTCTGGAAAGCTGCTTGTGCTTGGCTTTACAAAGCCTTTCACAGTCCTCCTTAATTCTTTAACATTCTCTCTCCTTTAGTTTAGCTCCTTGAGAGTAGAGACTATCTTTTGCCTTTCTTTGTATCCCCAATACTTGACACAATGTCTAGCATTTGTAGGTGCTTAATAAATGTTTATTAGCTTACTCAAACCTAAATTAGAGCAAGATTATAGAAGCCTTTGGAATCAAATTGAAGATTTAAATTATTTATTTACTAGGTAATAAGAAACCCTTGAATATTTTTAGTAAAAATATTACTTAGAGAAAATACTGAGACAACAGTGACTCAGAGATAGTCTGGAGAAAATATGCCATAGGCAAAGAGACCAGTTAAGAGGTTATTAAAATAGTCCATACAAGAAATAATATAAGATTTGGTCTTAGAGTAAAGAGGAGGGCAAGGGAGAGATGGAAAAAAATACCAAAAAAAGGGAATGAAAAGGACTGGCCCACTAATTAGATGTGAGTAGGTAAGAAGTTGGAATGAGAGAAAGAAAAATAAAATCAGATAGGAGGTCAAGGTTTCAAACATGGATGAGTGGGAGCATGATGGGGAAGAGCAATGGAGAATTTAGGAGGAGCCACAAATTTAATGGGAAAGAAATCATGAGCTTAATTTTGGATTCATTAAGTTTAAAGGGCCAGGGTTATAGTCAGGTGGAGATCCAAATGGAGTAATAACATCTGCCTTTCCTATATCATGGGGTTGTTGAGAGGAAAGGGCTTTGTAAACTAAAATGAGTGAATGTGAATTATTCACATAGCTCATTTTTCCTTTCTTGACCCCTTTCTTGTCTTTCTTTTAATCATCCTCTTAAAGTATATTCACTTCTTGACCCTTAGTTTCTAGACCTAAGACAGCAAGTATGTTTTCTTTTGTTTTGTTTTTTCTTAGTGCCCTTACAAGGTGAGGTGTTTGTGTGTGTGTGGTGGGGGGAGGGCAGGGTTTATTTGTTGGCTTGGTTTGGTTTGATTTTCATAGGGATTGTTTTATTCTTGGTATTTGTTTCCCTAGCTTTTAGCACAGTGTCTTACATGCAATGAGAATTGAATATATACTTGCTGATTAACTGATTTCTTACCACTTCCAGTCTTGTCTATCCTGACCTCTACTATTCCTCCTTTCCTTAGTATAGCACTATGTTGGGGCCAGAAGTTTTTCAAAAATAGTTTTATTCGTAATTGAAGAAGATTTTTTTAAAGAAAGAGAGAAAACTGCTCACAATAGAGAGGTTTCATTTACAGGGGAGAAACTTTTCCTAAAATATTCCCAATCTATCTATAATCTTTTATGTTAGTGCTCTTTTTTTTCTAATCATAGAATCATAGATTTAGGACTGGAAGGAATCGCAGAAGATATTAGGTCCAACCACCTCATTTTACAGATGGGAAATTGAGGAGAATAAGTGACTTGCCCAGGATCACAAAATTGGCACATATCCATAGTAAGATTTGTATCCAATATTTCTTGACTCTATGTCTAACACAATGCTACATTAAGCACACTACAATGCCTCTTTAATCTCATCTGTTTGACTTTCATCTGGCTCCCATCATATAGCCTCAGGGCAGTTTAGTGAAAAGAGCCTTGGGTTGGACATTAAGAAATCTCATTTCAATAATCAAGTGATATTTGACTACCTGGTAGTCAAACAGGTTCTGCTTGATGATGAACTTTCTTGCTCTGAAGGTCTATAATTTTATGGAAACTTCCAATGTGTCCTCCACCAAATGTACTAACTATTCTACTACCAGTACTTCTTAGCATTCAAAATCCATGCCCTCTGTGGCATTCTTAGCTACTGCTATGGAACCACTACTTCTGTGTACCATACATTCCAAGATCTAACTCAACCCAACCCAATTCTTCCAACCATGAATTCCTCCAAGCAACTAGGTACAGGATTAATCACAGCTCACATTTAATCACAATTCACACTTTTCTATTGCTTTTAGGTTTGTGAAATGCTTTCTTTACAACTACATTGTGAGTCAGTCCATCCACATATTATTAATCCCATATTACAGAGAAGAAAATAGTGATTCAGAAAAGTGAAGTGAACTTTTTAAAATCACAGTGCTATGTAGTGTCATAGCCAGGACTCACACTCATTTGTTTCTACTCCGAGAGCAGGAAGCTTTCAAACTCAACTCTGATCTTTCTCCAATATCATTCTTTTTTATCTTCAGTATTTTGAAAAGCTGAAATTTACTGATGTGGCTTCTCCCTTCATTATACAGTTTGCAATTCCTTTATAATTTAGTAGATGTTCTCCAAAACTTTTGGCTGTTGAAAAAGTGTGCATATCATGGTGGCTAGCCTGTGATGGAATTCTCTAAACTCAGCTGTGCTGGTCCTTACACAAGGAACAGAAACCTAACCCATCACAGTTTCCATTCCTGGAGTCTTTCTAGCTTGGTAGGAATTATCAGAGCTTGTTTTCCACTCAAAGATCCTTCAAGTTGTCAGTTTCCTAGATCTATACTGAGACAAGACAGCTAAGGAAGTTATTTAGGGATAACTTCAATAGTATATGAATTAATAATAGGTCACAGAGAGATGGAGCCTTACAATAAATCTTTGAAGTAAGTGTTAACACATTACACTTATTTTATGAATAAAGAAATGGAAAAAGAAAAGTTAATTAGCCTATCTATCCTGACTAAGTTGCAGTCAGGAAACAAACCCATGGCCCCTTCCTCCAAGACAAGTAGCTTCTTCACTATATAATGCCATCTATATAAGAGTAAGTCACACCTACAGGCCATGCCAATTCACATTAAGGGAAAGACTCTTCTTTAAAAAAAAGCCTTTATCTTGAGGCCTCTATTCTTTTCCAGATTACTCTTCCATCATTCGCACTGGAAAAACTCCTTTAGGACCGGGACCACCTGACTTTTGCATTTGTATATATAAAGTTTAGCACAGTATTTAGATTATAATTAGCACTTAATAAATATTTTTCTTTCAATCATCACATCAGTATTACCCAAAATTTGATTATGGGGTCAAGTAGGCACTGAATACACTTACATACAGTAGTTGAACATTGCCCTGGGAGAAAGAAGGGGATTCCCATGTGGGCTAGGACATAAGGAAATGGTGTTCTTTGAACCCCAAATGTTAGGGCTTTAGGTTTGAAATACAAAATTTTCTACCAATAAGATCCTAAAATGAAGACACTTTACCTCAGAATTCTTGCTAAATATATACATAGTCCATACTACCAACCTGCAGGGAATTTAAGAAAAGGGTCCTAAAAGCAAAATTATATAATGAACAAGGCAATGGATTTAGAGTCAAGAGTCCAGAATCCCCATGTTGACTTCGACAATAACTAAGTAGGTAAAATTTGGAAAATAATTTGCTTTCTCTAGAACTTGTTTTCTCATTTATATAATGGATAGGTTCTCCAATATTCATCTTGGTTTTAATATGCCATGATTTGAACCGTGCTTAAACTGAGAGGGGATGGCATCTGTTAGAGGCACTGAAAATTAAAAGCAAACACTTGAAATAGATTTCTCATTACTCAAGTTGTTATTTTTTATTTCAATGGCAGCAAAAATCCAGGAAATAATTTCATTGTCTCTACATTTATTCACAGCTCAGCCACATAAGTGTTTGCTCTTCCAAAGATGTCACCAAGGAAGACTAGGGACATATCTCCACTAATGATGGCTTTGCTCAAACCATTTGGGAAGAGTAATAATTAGAAATGGAATGTTCAAAGTGGAATGAAATACTTCATGAAGTGATGAGTTAGACCCATTACTATAGATTTTCCAACAGAGGCTGGATGGCATATTAGAAATATCTGAAAGTCGAAATCAGATATTATTAAACCTTGCTTGACAGGAATCACCTTCACAACATCCCAAACAAGTAGAGATTGAACTACTGTTTATATAATTCTGGGGACAGGGGGCTCACTACTTACTAAAGCAACTTGTTCGGTTGTTGCATGACTTTTTTAGAAAGTTCTACTCTACCTCCACTCATATTATAAGTTGAATTGAAATTTGTATTTTTGATTCAGTGAATAGAGGACTGGACCTGGAGTTGAGAAGACTTGTTTTCCTGAGTTCAAATCTGGCTTCAGATACTTACTAGTTGTGTGGCCCTGTGTAAGTCACTTAACCATGTTTGCCACAATTTCCACATCTTTAAAATGAACTGGAGAAGGAAATGGCAAATTACTCCAGTATCTTTGCCAAGAAAACCCCAACTTGGGTCACAAAGAGTCAGACATAACTGAAAACAACTGAACAACAACAAAATTTCTCCTCCTTAGATATTGCCACCCCTCTGGTGCAAGCTCTTATCACCATTCATTTGGGCACTACTCAATTCTATGATTTCTAATGGTTTCATATATGTATGTGACTGGGATGAAAGAATCTTAGATGGGACTATAGAACACAGATTGTTGGCATCCCAGATGTGGAAAGTTACAGCTGGAAGGGGCTTTTGCACATGGAATGTTAGCACCCTAGATAGGAAGTTTTACAGATTATCTAATTCAACCCCCCCTTTTCACATGTGAGAAAACTGAGTCAAAGAGGCAAAATCACCTACCTACCACAGAGTCCACAAATCTCCCAACTGCCAAACCAGCTTTTCACCCTGGTACTTGGTGTCTTTTCTCTCCAAGTTCTTTGATGAGATGTTTCAATATTTTAAATATAGGGGTCATTGTGTACTAGCTATGGTGACTTGATAAATGGATTTCAGTTAAATCCAGTGTTAATAACACATAAGTTACCATTTGAATGTTTTACTACTTCATGAAATGGGTTTGCATAGTCAGAGCATACCTTGGAATGGAATGCTTTTGCCATTTAGATGTGAACTGAACCCCGCCCTTCTACAAACAAACATGAACATACCCACATGGAAGGGACTGTGTGAGTTCCAAGTGCCTCTTGTCTCATGGGAAATCAGGAATTGCCTCCAGCCTCTCAGTTCAGAGGCCACTCAGTGCCTGTGGGAGATGAGGAGGTGCTGAGGGCCACAGTCCAGTTTCGGGCTCACAAGGACATCTCTCACTAGACCACTTGCTTGATGAGCCGCAGCTGACATGATTGGTTCGGCCCCAACCCCCCACCCGTTCATTGGTTCACCTTCCCCAGGCAGGAGGAATTCATGCCTGAATCTAGCTCTCTCTAAAAGTATATAAGGAGCCAGCTTTCTTCCTCTTGTGGCCGCCTGTGCACTCCTCCTTCTTAGAATAAATTAAAATTGTTTCTCTCCCTCGCCTCTGGTCTCATCAGTCCCTCCTGAGAATACAACCTAAGGCTGGCCCTTAGGTTAGGAAAGGTAGCAGCCACTTACACCCACACATACCCAATCTCTCTCCCCTATTATGTTATTGAGAATTTAGTGAATATTAGATCAAATTTCTAGTCTTTGCTCTGTTACTGATGGAGACTCATGACCACCATTCTGCCTGACTACAATATCATTTCATAGACTCCTATATGTCTCCTCATCACATCAGCAAAGGGCAGAGGGAGGCAGCTGAAGAGGATAGAACCTTGGGGTGAGGGTGGAAGAAGATAAGAGTTGGAAAATGTTTGCTTTCACTTTCCTGACTAGCTTGTGGCAAGACCCTGAGGTAGATGAATAAAATAAGTACCCTAATGCACCTCAAAGATCTATGGGATATTAGACCTAAAAGCAAACTAAGTGAGCATCTGTTCCAACTCTCTAATTTTATAGATGAGGACACTGAGGCCAAGGAGAGGAAAGGATTTACCCAAAGTCACACTGCTCATTAGGAGGACTTCATGCATATGTATAAGAAAGAGGTGGTTGAATGATATTCCAATCAAATTTCCTAAATAAATATTACAAATAACCAGTGAAAGGCGAAGGTCTACCCAATGCCTTTCATTTTCTTCTAAGGGTTAATAGCTTCTCTCACAGAGATATAGCTATAAATATTATAATACCAATAGTAATAATTGTTATTATAATTATATTTCCTATCAGGAAAGCTTCCTAACATAGAAGAAGAGAAGCTTGATATTGAAGAATGGAAATTTCTTTGGGGATGGTTCAAGAAACTCATTTGTTTACAGCATTAAGTGGGTCATTATCATTTACTCTTTTTCCTTTCTCTTTACAGATGCATAGGCCAACACTATATATAGTGTTATAGACTATAGACTCACATGTTCACATCCACACATCTATACTCACACACATATACACATATTCACACATGAATGCTAAGAGAGAAGTGTTTTGAAATTGCGTTGTAAAAGATAGGTTTATAAACTGTACTATAAAATCATACAAAAGGAGGAGGTGATATTTTTTCAGGCATATGAACAAACTGAATTTATATGAAACAGAAAGATGTATGTCCTTGAAATAAAAGAAAGAATAAACATAAAAAGAAATACATCTTAATTAATGAAATCACAACTGTCAACCAATTTTTGGTGCCTTTTACAATCCTTTCTGAAATTTTTGACTGCTACAGAAGTCAAAATCTGAGGCAGATTTTGCTATAAACTACAACAGTTGAATTCACATGAAAGGCTCACAGGAGTTGAAGCTAGAAGTGAGCTTAGAGGTAATTTACCCATACCTGAGATGATGGAGCCACAGAACAGATAAGTAATTTGACCAAAGTCACATAAATAATAAGTAGTAGGGCTAAAATTCAGCACCAGGTCCTCTGACTTCAAAACCAGAGCACTTTCTATTAAAGCAAGTTCCCTCTTTCAATTTATTAAAAAAGAAAATAGTTATATCTAATATGTACAAAGTTCCATGAATAATACCAAATATATAAGGATTAAAAAATTATATAACCCTCATGTTCAAGAAGTGTAATATCTAGTAGGGAATAAGACATGTCTAAAATAACTATAATACAAGTTAGAAAGTGATTAAGTAGATAGGAGGGGTCTAATAGGGCATCATGAGAAATTCAAAGATGGAAGGATTACTTCTCTGAAGGGATTAAGGAAGATTTCATTGGGGGTGCTTTGGTTGAACCTAGAATGAGGAGTTGGATATCAACAAGCATGTCCTTTGCTTGTTTCTGACCTAGATAGAACATTGTTTTGGTTGTTGTTCAGTAGTGTCTGACTCTGTGACCCCATTTGGGGTTTCCTTGGCAGAGATACTTAAATGGTTTTCCATGTCCTTCTCCAACTCATTTTACAGATGAGAAAAGTGAGGTAAACAGGGTTAAATGACTTGTCCAGGGTCACACAGCTAGTAAGTATCTGAGGCCAGATTTCAATTCATGAAGATGTCTTTCTGACTATAGGCCTAGTGCTCTAGCCACTGTGCCATCTAGTTTCCCTTAATAAAACATAAAAGAATGATTTCCTTCTTTGTATATGTATTTATAACAACTAACACAGGACTTGCCATATAGTGCTTAATAAATGATTGATTAGTTGATCAATTATTGTTACAATTTGAGAGTATCTGGAAATAATGTCAAATATAATTCATCCCCACTCCCCATACATCTTTCCAAATGTTTTGAAAGAGACAGTAACCTAGTAGAAAGAACATTAGAATGGAAGTCAGGTCACTGGATAGGAATCTTGGTTGTACTAAGAGCTTGATCTATGACTTTGGGTGTCACCTTCCTTTCCTGAAGAGCTTGATCTATGACTTTGGGTGTCACCTTCCTTTCCTGAACCTCACTTTTCTCAAATGAAAACTTAGGTGACTTGAATGTATAAAAATTAAAGCTCTTTCCAGCATCAACTAGTTATGAATAATGTGCATTCAATGTTATTCAACATGTTGAAATTAAGAAAATATGATGTCTAGATTTCTCCAGGGGACTGTGAAGCTACTATGATTATTGCAATCCAGATAGGTATTTCTTGTGTCAGATACCACAATATTAAAAATAACAATATGAACATTGAATTACAACTTGGTGAGCAGCAATTATATCCTATTTTTGTATTCCATACATCATTAAGCATCTTGTAAGCGATCAAAATCCATGTAGACAGCTAAATTGTGAACTTTGAAATGGAAAAGCTTAAGTTTGAATCTTGATTGAAAGCCTTACTTAACTATGTGATCCTGTAATGGAAATGCAAATTTAAAGATCTTTCCTGCCCCTAGGACTTTTGATAGACTTAAGAGACTGTGAAAACCTTACTTGATTTGAAAATATACTCTGCCCCCTAATATGCTGAATGTGGTCACATGGAGCCTGTGGCAGGAAGCTTGGTTTTCAGGAATGCCCACACCTTGATGCTGTGTGATTGGGCAGTGGGTCAAGAGGGTGGTTACATTCTCTGACCCAGGAGAAGGCTATATATTTCCTAGTGTGAGGCTTTGCATTGGGGCTCACTTTGAAAAGTGTTGTGTTATTTGACCGGATGAGACTCTGGGCAGCTGTTGACTGCCCCAGCTTTGAAAACCCAGATGTTGATGCTTCCCTCTCTGGTAACTGTGATTTGGTATTTATAGAATGGTTGGACAGTTTGGAAGCCTGTGTGCTTGATCTGTTTGTTTCTGTCTCGTAAGTTCTGTCTGTATACTTTGAAGTTCGTGGTGCTGACCTTTTTCCCCTAAACTAGGTAAATGATATGTTTGATTGATTAAAGTAAGCTTGTTAACCCATTTTGAGTGGCTTTCCTTTAGAAAAGCAGATCTAAGAACCTGTGTTGGCAGCCACCCTGGGGATGTTGGGGCAGGAAGAAGCCAGAGCCAAGTAGCAGCGGGGCTGGAGCCAATGTGGTGACTGGAAGCAGCAGTGGTTCAAACTTCTTTTTCTTTTTTGAGCCAGGCAGAATTTATGCTAAGGACTTCTGATGAGGGATTTCCAGGGACAGGAACTGGAGGGGAGAGGGGGAGGAAGAGCTGCTGGGAGAAAGCTGCATGGAGGCTGAGCAGTTACCATGAGGAGATGAGGATCTTTGCCTGAGGTAGCCTGTTCTGCTTTGAAGGCTTGAGAGTGTGGGTGTTCACTGCATTAACTATGTGTACCAACTCTGTGGCTACTATGATGGCTTTGACTTTCTAGTTTTGGGACTCAATTTTCTGGTGTTTGAATAAATGTTCTAGCTATGTCTCCAATGTAGGGAACCTGTTACATTTTGCAATTACTAACCATATCAGCATATTTATAGTTACCATAGGCATTGCAAATACTGCATTGCTGATACACCTAGGTAAGTCATTTGGCCTCTTTGTTTTTTGTGCAATGGAGATAATAGTAGTAACCTAATTCATAGGGCTGTTATGAGAGTCATATTAAAAATCATATGTAAAGTACCTTGAAAACTTTAAGGTGCTTTATAAATACTTCTGCTCCTACTGCTGCTGCTGCTGTTGCTGATACCTCTCCAAACTCTGGTGTTCCTTATGCTATTTCTTATTTGCCCTGGTGAGTTTGAGTTCCCCAAGAATGAAGCTGGCTACACATCCCTTGCATGGTTTTAGGGGTACCCCTAAAGGTTTAATGTCTTTTAAATGCCATTGGCTCAAGCTCCCATTCAAATTTGGCCAAAGAGGAAGGATGTCAATTTCAGCCAGTTAGTGTCTTTTTGTATGTACATCCAGTTCCACCAGCATTAAAATGCACCAGTTGGCTTCATTGTATATGGAGAGAAATCAGTCATAGAATATCTATGCATGCTCCAAAGTCCCCTTGGGTAATTTCATCAGGAAACGCATGATGTTTATGCTCATAAAGACTAGGCTCTCATTGGCTGGTTTGCTGTTGCATGTGTTTTTGAACACAGAGAATTATAAAAGGCAAAGTTATATAAAAGGTGTCATTATAGTAATGTACAAGCAGAGAAGATAAATTAGTCCTGTAGCAAGAGCAAAAGATAATAGGTAGAAAGCGTTTGTGCTACAATGGTGACATTTAACATTAAGACAAAGTGATGTAGGCACCAAATATGTTTATGGGCATTTTGTGGCAACCTTGTTGGTATAGAGTTGCAAAGAATGTACAGGAATGAATGGCTAATTCATAATAATTATAACAAACATATAATTGCATAATTACAAGAAACATCCACATTGATAAGCTCAGAGATCCATTTGATTATGTAAATTGAGTACAAAAGTAAAATTAATTCTTTAAGCTAAGAATAAAATATGTAGGTGGGGCGGAGCCAAGATGGTGGAGTAGAAACAGCTCATCCAAGCCACTCTGCCCCCAGATTCCCCCCAAACGATGTAAAACGGGACTCTGAACAACTTCTGGAGCCCCAGCACCCACAGAACGACACAGAGAAGCTAACCTCCCGCTGAGGACAACCCAGCAGCCCTGCAGGAAGGACCAGCGCAGTGGTCTGGGACCTGGCAGCGCGCAGAGCGCAGGAGCCAAGCCGAGCCCAGGGCCGCATGAGCCGAGGTTTTAGCCCCAGGGCGGCAGGGCCAGCAGCCAGCTGGAGGAACCCCAGAACACCAGGAGCTGTGGCGACTCCAGATTTATCAACATAGACTTGCCTAGGACAAAGTAAGAGGTTAGTGTCCTATGGACTTTGGGACTGGTATTAGGGAATGCGTCAGCTCCCTCCCCTGGGGGCTAGAAGCCACTGAGGACAAACGCCATTTTGTAGTTTTCAGAGGTAGCTCCCGCTCCCAGCCTGCAAATGTGGGGAGATCCAGCGATCAGTCATGGGGGGTAATCGCTCTTGCTTTAACCTCCCTGGATCTGGATTGTGATCTAGGGTGGAAGTCGTGGGTGGATTTATAGCTTGCCAGAAACGGAAGTTGCCCCCCACACGTTCGGGACGAAAATTCCTCTATCTGGCCTTAAAGCCATAGTATGGCAACAAGCCCAAAAGTCAAGCAATTAAGTGACAACATGCCAAGGCAAAGGAAACAGAAAAATGCAACCCTAGACTCCTATTTTGGGGGCATAGAGCGGGAAAAGGACTGTGAGGTCAGAAGTCCTGCTCCAAAAGTCCCAGGGGAAAACATGAGCGGGTTGCAGGCCATAGACGACCTTAAGAAGGACTTTAAAAATCAAATAAGTGAAGTGGAGGAAAAATTGGAAAGAGAAATGAGAAGGATGCAGGAAAAGTATGAAATGAGGGTCAACAACCTGACTGAGGAAAACAACACCTTAAAAAATAGACTAACTCAAATGGCAAAGGAGGCCAAAAAGGGCAATGAGGGGAAGAATGCCTTAAAAAGTCGAATTTGCCAGATGGAAAAAGAATCTCAAAAGTTCACTGAGGAGATTCATTCCTTCAGAGTTAGACTGGAGCAAATGGAAGCTAATGACTTTATGAGAAATCAAGATGCTGTTAAGCAGATCCAAACAAATGAAAGATTAGAAGGCAATGTGAAATATCTCATGGGAAAAACCACTGACCTGGAAAATAGATCCAGGAGAGACAATTTAAAAATTATTGGACTACCTGAAAGCCATGATCAAGGAAAGAACCTAGAAATCACCCTTCAAGAAATTCTCAAGGAAAACTGCCCTGATGTTTTAGATCCAGAGGGCAAAATAGAGGTTGAAAGAATCCACCGATCACCTCCTGAAAAAGATCCCAAAAAGAAAACTCCCAGAAATATTATAGCCAGGTTCCAGAATCCCCAGATCAAGGAGAAAATACTACAAGCAGCCAGGAAGAAACAATTTCAATATTGTGGAAACACAATCAGAATAGCCCAGGACCTGGCAGCTTCTACACTGAGGGATTGAAGGGCATGGAATATGATATTCCAGAGGGCAAAAGAACTGGGAATGAACCCAAGGGTCACCTACCCAGCAAAACTGAGTTTTTTGTTTCAGGGGAAAATATGGTCATTCAGTGGAATAGAGGACTTTCAAGCATTCTTGAGGAAAAAACCAGAATTGAATAGAAAATTTGACATCCAGACACAAGAAGGGATGCCTGAGAAGGTAATCAGGGAAAAGAAATCAAAAGGAACTTATCAAAGTTGAACTATTTACATTCCTATATGGAAAAGCAATAACTGTGACTGATGATATCTTTCTCACTATGAAAATAATGGAAGAAGGGGGTGTGGTCATATGAACACATATGTGAATGTGTGTGTATATGGTTACAGTTATATATGCATAGAGGGCATAAGTTGAATTTGTTGGGAAGGGAGAATACTCAAGGGATGAAATTATGAGGTGAGAGAGGAAAGTGGCAAGAGGAGATGGGGAGAGACAGGGCAGTATAAACTACCCCATGCAGAAGAAGCAAGGGGAAGTGGTTGCAAAAGAGGGAGAGAATAAGGAAGGCTAAAAAGGCAAAACCACATTCACATTGAATTTGGTTCAGGGAGAAAATGACATACAAACTATGGGATATCTCAACCTGCAGCAGGATAGGGGGAAGGGGGATGGGAGGAGGGATGATGGATGGGAGGGCATCCTTGGGGGGAGGGGAGGTTGGAAGTACCCACTATAGAAGAAGGACAGGATCATGTAGGGAATGGACAAGGTGGGGGGTGGGATGAGTGGGAGGGAATTATAAGCAGCCTTGTACAATATATCTACTATGATAATGTTTTGCATAGCTAGACATGTACAACATATACTGAATTACTTATCTCCCAAGAAGGAATGGGTGACAAGGGAGGAAGGAAATGGATCTGAAATTCGAGGTAGTAACATTAAATGTTTCAAATATATATAAATACTATTATTAATACTCTTTTGCTTGTAATAGGGAGATAAGATGTGCAGGCATTGGGACACAAAGACTCACCTTCCTCTAATGGAAAAGTCGATGGGGGTATGGGAGAAGGTATGGGAGAGAGCAGATTGGAGGAAGCGATATCTTGTGGGATTACTATTCTGGGAAGTTGGGTAGGGGAATAATGGGGGGAAAATGATTGTAACTCAAAATCTGGTGGAAATGAATGATGTAAAACAGAAGTTAATAAAGCATTTGTTTAAAACAAAACAAAACAAAAAAAAGAATAAAATATGTAACAAAATTTAAGACACAATCTTATGGCCATTCCTGGAAAAATCAACACAGATTATGTCACCTGTAGCAGACCATTCTACCAACCAATCCAGAGAGACATTAGGCCTCTAGCATAAAGTCAGAGAGAGTGGCAAAGAGCTCCATACTACAATTTTCTACTAACTATAGGAGATAAGAGATGAGGAAAAATAGTAAAAAATCCTCTGGACATTTTTCCTTCCTTATCCTGACTTCTTTCTGTTTAGTTAGGTTCTGTTTAATGACTTTTACAGCAGTTAATGTCTCCATTACATCTTTGGCTCTCTCTGAGAGTCTGAGGCAGTATTGTGACCTTCTGTGTTATGAATTTTGTCAGGTCTAAGAATCTAGGTGGGCATTTTCTGGTTTTAAGATACAAATTTACTTAAATAATAATAATTTTATTGATATCCTTCATTTTTACATCATCTTACTTTCCAAACATATCTTTCCCCAGCTTTCATACTTGTTGAGCCATGCCTTGTGACAAAAAAGAATAAAGGTTTAAAAAAATCATTCAACAAAAATAGACAACACACAAACCAAGAAAGATTGCATATGCGATATTCCTCATTCACAGTTCCCCACTTACATTGCTTGGTGTTGTCCTTTGCTCTCAAAGAAAACCAAAATGACACCAGTATGCTAGACTTGTTTCAATGTGACCGACTGTGGCTGATCAGAGCTTGGAATGCTCTATCATGGGTCAGGCACAAATAGTCTGTATGAACATTTGGGGTGGATACTCTCAATTTGCACACTCTGTTTCCTTAGAGCTATTTCATTTCTACTTTGCTCATTGAGCACAGCACCTTCTCTGATGTGGGCACATCGTGTTGGGCGGTCCTGTGCCAGTGTCTCCCATGATACAATCAATTCCAAAATTTTTTTTTTTTTTTTTTGCTTTTTTTGGAGGTGGAGGGCAGGGCAATTGGGGTTAAGCGACTTGTCCAAGGTCACATGGCTTAGTAAGTGTTAAGTATCAGAGGCCAGATTTGACCTTGGGTCCTCCTGACTTCAGGGCCGGTACTCTATTCACTGTACCACCTAGCTACCCCCCAAAATTCTTGAGAGACCTCAAGAGTATCCTTGTATCACTTCTTATGACCATTAAGTGAATGCTTGCCCTGTGTGAGTTCACCGCAAAATAGTCTTTTTGGCAAGCAGACATTTTGCATTCAAACAATGTGGCCAGCCCATCAAAGCTGGGTTCTCTGAAGCAAAATTTGAATGTTTGACATTTTAGTTTGAGTAGGACCTCAGTATCTTGTACCTTATCTTGTCAGATGATCTTCAGAATCTTCCTAAGACAATTCGTATGGAAATGATTCAATTTCCTGGCATGGCACTATTATACTGTCCAGGTTTCACGGGCATACAACAATGAGGTCAGAACAACTGCTACAGCACTAATGGTAAATTCTTCAACTTGGAAAGGCTACAAGTCAAGACCAAAGTGGAGGGGGTGTTTCTGTTTATGGGTGATTGTGGACTCAGTGCAGCCACTGAACTGAGATGCAATAAAGTATGGGTCAATTCTTTGCTGCTTGTGCTAATTTTGACCTAACAATTAACACCAAGAAAACACAGGTGCTCCATCAGCCACCACCACACCATCCATATGTGGAACCATTGGTTACAGCAAATGGAGAAGTTTTGAATGCTGTGGATAAGTTCACTTACCTTGGTAGTGTACTTTCCAGGGCTGTACATTTTGATACTGAATTTGATGCAAGCATTGACAAAACTAGCTCAGTGTTTGGGAGACTCAAGGAAAGTGGGAGAGAAAAACTATGAGATATTGACTATCCACTTATGTAAATAAAAGATAAATGCATTTTTTCCTCTCTTATTTGTGGCAATGCTTGACCACTGTAATTACCTAGCATTACATTTCATTTGTTATTTTTCCATTTGCCTCATTGTGGTCATTGTGTATATTGGTTTTTATGGTTTTGCTCATATCATGTGACTCTTCTCAAAATTTTCCAGATAAAATAACATTTTAATTATAATAAAAATAGTAATAGATAATAGCACTATGCTAAGTGCTTTACATTGATTATATCTCTTGATTCTCACAATAACCCAAGGAGGTAGGTATTTTTATTATCCCCATTTTACAGATGAGAAAACTGAAGCAAAGAGAGGTTAAGTGACTTTCCCAGAGTCACAAAACTTGTTAGTTAGTGTGAGAGACCAGATTTAAACTTAGATTTTTCTGACTCCAAGCTGGATGTTTTATCCATTATTTTACCTAGTTTCCCCATTTTAAAGATCTGTTATTCTTAACAGAAAATAAAACAAAACTACCTACTCTTCCATTAACAACCCAAATCTGCCTTCCTTTTTAAAGACAAATTCTAGGTGGTGCTGGGAGAAATATGGATGAATTATTATCTTCTTATCTATAATTCTAAATAACTGAAAGTCAACATGGTGCTAATTTCAAAAAAAAAATATTAGGAGCCTTTTAGGATTTTACTGAGCCTTACCAAGCAAGAAACATAGAATACCCATTTAAGCCTTCTCATAGTGGACTTTTGAAACATAAATATCTATTTTGACACTAAACTGAAACCACATGTTACAAGTAAAAGAAAACCACCCAAGAATTTCACTTTCACATCCCAGTTCACACTAACCAGGCAAAAAACACATTTCTAGACATGTTTCATCTTCTTGCCGCCCAATCCTTCAAGTGGTAAAACATTTAAATGCAGATGTCAGCTCACATCACAAAAAAAAAGAATTAAAAAAGGAATGGAGCCAGCTTTTAAAGTCTTGCTGAAGGGTCTAAGTCTGATTTTCATATCTCCAAAGATGTGTGATGTCCCTCTAACAACATGGATTGCAGTGGTCCCATCCCTTCCCAAATAGTCTTTGTAAAATGCCATGACCAAATTCCTGAGAATGTGGCTTTTCACACATAGCTAGGCTGGTCCCGACATAGTGCTGCAGAAACAATCTGTCCTTCATTGGTACATAAGATCTTCCAGCTTGGAAGAATCTAACAGAACATGCACTCCATTAGCATAGCCTTGAAGAATCAAGGGGTCTCTCCATGCACAGTGAGGCAAAAGAGGTGGGTTTTCTGTGTAAAAAGAGCTCTGAAAATCCGAAAATGTTCTGCAATTGTAAATGACCTTTTATGAAACATTACACAACCCGTCTGGTGATCCCAGATATCTCACTACTGAAATTACCTATCTTTTGGATGCCCTAAACATGAAACACTCTGCACTCAGAATGGAAGCATGCTTAGTGCATATAAATGGGCTGCAGCATATTACTAACACTGGTGTTTGTGCAAAAAGAGGATATGGAAGAAATTATCCCAGTTTATGACTAACAAAGGGTAGATCAAATACGTATTGAAGAAAAGACACAACAGAAGTAGCTATATGGTATAGTGGGAAGCACCCTACAGTAGGAGACAAAGGACGTTGGTATAAATCCATTGGTCTGGTGAACACAAACCATGTGACCTTGGACCAGTTTCCTTGCTCCCCTTTCCTGACTTTTAGAAAGAAGGATTTAGACGTAGTAATTTTTAAAGTTCTTTCCAGTTCTAAACCCTATTAGACTAGACGGACTGTGGAGGTGCCACATTGGTAACCATCTCCAGTTGTCCTGATCATCTGGTCATTGGACCCAGATGACTCTGAAGGAAAAAGTGAGGCTGGTGACTTTGCACAGCCCTCCCAATTAAATTGCAAGTCATGGTCCTCTTTGAGAACAAAGGACAAACCCCAACCTGTGAATAGTACAAGCTGCCCCAGTGAGTACCCAAGTGACAAGTTCCACTTGGGCAACTCAACTCCTTTTCTCCCTTCCCCTCCTTTCCCCTCCCCTCCCCTTCCCTCTACCCCCCGCTCCTTCTCTTCCCTCTTTCTCCTCTCCTTTCCTCTCTTCTCCTCTCCAGCCTGGGACAAGAAGTGCATAGAATAAGATGTCAACAGAGGAAGCATAGAATCATAGATTTTAGAGCTGGAAAAAACCTTGGAAAGTCATTGGGTTCGTTTCCTTCATTTTCTAGGTGAGACACAGAGAGATTAAGTGATTTGCTCAATGTCACACAGTACTAATTATCCTGTTGGAAAAAGTATCCAAGTTGGTGTCATCACAGCTCCATGTAAATATATAGCTCTTTAAATAGCAATGAGTAATGAGAAAATTTGGCAAGATTATCACTATTAAATTAAAAATATTTGATGTGGTATCTTGATCATCTACATGATATGTAGAAGAAACCTTGGACATGAAAGTTGGAAGTCTTGGCTCTGCTTTGAGCTTCCTGTGTGACATTAGGCAAGTGATTCAACCTCTCTGGGTCTTGGATAACTTGGATAAAATAATGGGGTTGAAATAGATAACCTTTAAGACTACTTCCCACTTGAAATTTTATGGTCAGATTTTCTGTGATATTCTAGAATTCTGCTTAAATAAGGAAGTAATTAAAGGAATCAAAACATATTGGAATGGGAAAAGATTTCAAGGATTATCAAATCTTTCATTTTATAGATTAGAAAATTGAAGATTGGGGCAGTTAGGTGGTGCAGTGAATACAGCAGCAGCCCTGGAGTCAAGAGGACCTGAGTTCAAATCCAGCCTCAGACACTTAACACAAAACTAGCCATGTGACATTGGGCAAGTCACTTAACCCCAATTGCCCTACCTCCCCCCTCCAAAAAGAAAAAAAAAAACAAATAAAAAAGAAAAAGAAAATTCACGATCAGAAGAAAGTAAATAACTGCAGAAAGGTGACAAGCACATGGCCACACAGTTAGTAAATGGCAGAATGAAGAAATGATTCCAAGTCCTGTGAACTGTATCAACTGCTTCTAGGTTATTTAATCAAACTACCCCCATTTTACATGTGAGGAAAATTAAATCCTTAGCCTTTTTCACAATTGCTGCATCAGTAATTGAATACCCCACCATCTGAGGGAAAATTTTTTTTTTTAAACAAATACTTTATTAACTTCTGTTTTACATCATTCATTTCTGCCAGATTTTGAGTTACAATCATTTTCCCCCCATTATTCCCCTACCCAACCTCCCAGAATAGCAGTCCCACAAGATATAGCTTCCTCCAATCTGCTCTCTCCCATACCTTCTCCCATACCCCCATTGACTTTTCCATTAGAGGAAGATGAATCTTTGTGTCCCAATGCCTGCACATCTTATCTCCCAATTATAGGCAAAAGAGTATTAATAATAGTATTTATATATATATTTGAAACATTTAATGTTACGACCTCAATTTCAGATCCATTTCCTTCCTCCCTTGTCACCCATTCCTTCTTGGGATATAAGTAATTCAGTATATGTTGTACATGTCTAGCTATGCAAAACATTATCATGGTAGATATATTGTACAAGGCTGCTTATAGTTCCCTCCCACTCATCCCACCCCCCACCTGGTCCATTCCCTAGATGATCCTGTCCCTCTTCTATAGTGGGTACTTCCAACCTCCCCTCACCCCAAGGATGCCCTCCCATCCATCATCTCTCCTCTCATCCCCCTTCCCCCTATCCTGCTGCAGGTTGGGATATCCCATTTAGTATGTATGTCATTTTCTCCCTGAACCAAATTCAATGTGAATGTGGTTTTGCCTTTTTAGCCTTCCTTATTCTCCCCCTCCTTTGCACCCACTTCCCCTACATGAGATAGTTTACCCTACCATGTCTCTCCCCATCTCCTCTTGCCACTTTCCTCTCTCACCTCATAATTTCATCCCTTGAGTACTCTCCCTTCCCAACAAAATCAACCTATACCCTCTATCCATATATAACTGTAACCATATACACACACATTCACATATGTATTCATATGACCACCCCCTTCTTCCATTATTTTCATAGTGAGAAAGATATCATCAGTCACAGTTATTGCTTTTCCATATAGGAATGTAAATAGTTCAACTTTGATAAGTTCCTTTTGATTTCTTTTCCCTGATTACCTTCTCAGGCATCTCTTACTTCTTGTGTCTGGATGTCAAATTTTCTATTCAACTCTGGTTTTTCCTCAAGAATGCTTGAAAGTCCTCTATTCCACTGAATGACCATATTTTCCCCTGAAACAAAATACTCAGTTTTGCTGGGTAGGTGACCGTTGGGTTCATTCCCAGTTCTTTTGCCCTCTGGAATATCATATTCCATGCCTTTCAATCCCTCAGTGTAGAAGCTGCCAGGTCCTGGGCTATTCTGATTGTGTTTCCACAATATTGAAATTGTTTCTTCCTGGCTGCTTGTAGTATTTTCTCCTTGATCTTGTGATTCTGGAACCTGGCTATAATATTCCTGGGAGTTTTCTTTTGGGATCTTTTTCAGGAGGTGATTGGTGGATTCTTTCAACCTCTATTTTGCCCTCTGGATCTAAAACATCAGGGCAGTTTTCCTTGAGAATTTCTTGAAGGGTGATTTCTAGGTTCTTTCTTTGATCATGGCTTTCAGGTAGTCCAATAATTTTAAATTGTCTCTCCTGGATCTATTTTCCAGGTCAGTGGTTTTTCCCATGAGATATTTCACATTGCCTTCTAATCTTTCATTTGTTTGGATCTGCTTAACAGCATCTTGATTTCTCATAAAGTCATTAACTTCCATTTGCTCCAGTCTAACTCTGAAGGAATGAATCTCCTCAGTGAACTTTTGAGATTCTTTTACCATCTGGCAAATTCGACTTTTTAAGGCATTCTTCTCCTCATTGCCCTTTTGGGCCTCCTTTGCCATTTGAGCTAGTCTATTTTTTAAGGTGTTGTTTCCTCAGTCAGGCTGTTGACCCTCATTTCCTACTTTTCCTGCATCCTTCTCATTTCTCTTTCTAATTTTTCCTCCACTTCTCTTATTTGATTTTTAAAGTCCTCCTTAAGGTCCTCTCTGGCCTGCAACCCACTCATGTTTTCCCCTGGGGCTTTTGGAGCAGGACTTCTGACCTCACAGTCCTTTCCCGCTCTATGCCCCCAAAATAGGAGTCTAGGGTTGCATTTTTCTGTTTCCTTTGCCTTGGCATGTTGCCACTTAATTGCTTGACTTTTGGGCTTGTTGCCACACTATGGCTTTAAGGCCAGATAGAGGAATTTTCATCCCAAACATGTGGGGGGCAACTTCCGTTTCTGGCAAGCTGTAAACCCACCCACAACTTCCACCCTAGATCACAATCCAGATCCAGGGAGGTTAAAGCAAGAACGATTACCCCCCAAGACTGATCGCTGGATCTCCCCACGATTTGTAGGCTGGGAGCCGGAAATGCCTCTGAAAACTACACAGTGGCGTGTCTCCTCAGCAGCTTTTAGCCCCCAGGGGAGGGAGCTGACGCATTCCCCAAATACAGGTCCCAAAGTCCATAGGACACTAACCTCTTACTTTGTCCTAGGCAAGTCTATGTTGATAATTCTGGCGTCTCCACAGTTCCTGGTGTTCTGGGGTTCCTCCAGCTGCCTGCTGGCCCTGCCGCCCTGGGGCTAAAACCTCGGCTCCCATCTGAGGGAAAAATTTAGAAAATTTCCCAATTGAAACAATTCCAAGTTAGACATCTGTTTTAACCTGAGTTAAAAAACAAACAAACAAACAAACATGTAATTGATGGATGAATGGTAACTGGCACAAGAGGAATAATTTTTCATTCTGTGACTTTTGATAATAATACATAAGAATCATCAGAGAATTAAAATAAAATCCTATAGGAAAAGAAAAGTACTTTAAAGATTAAATAGCACTCATTTTACAATCAGGCAAACTGATATCGTAAAAGTGAAAATAACTGGCCCAAGAATACATGATGACCTTTCAAAGAGTAAATCCATACAGCCAGATTCGTGGGAGTATTGACTTTGGACTCACATTGTTACATAGTGTGTCTGAATGTAGTAAAGAATGTGTATTGTCTATAATTACTTAATTATGTTTATCTATTCTTGGCAACCTACTAAAAGTCATGTCGTTTATGATATAAATACGGTTAATTAGATAAGCATGATATTAGGGACTCTACAAGACTATTCACATTTACAATAATGAATTAAGCTGATTAAAAAGCCCTAACTGACTTGTTAGCTTTCTTCTTAATTGTTCAAGCACTACACATTTATCTTGGAATTTTTTCTTTGCTTTCTAGAGACAGAACTCAAAGGGACTTCACATTGGAGGAAGACAGAATGAGCACAGGATGTTTGGTCTGAAACCATTATGGAATGTTACAGATGGAAGGTATCATGCAGCATGCAGTTGACTGAGGACACACACACACACACACACACACACACACACACACACACACACACACACAGGCATACCATTTTATGGGGTAAACTAAGGTCAAGAGAGGGTAAATGATTTTTCCAACATCAAGACATCTAGGAAACAGTAAAACTAAAATGTTTCAAATCCAGTTTTCCTAATTTCCAGATCCTTGGGTTTGGTGTCAGAAAACCTCAGTCCAAATTCTGGTCCTGTTGCTGACTGTTCATGGGACCCTGGACAATTTATATATCTTTTCTTGGATCTAAGTTTGCACTTATTTAAAATTAGGGGGTTGGACTAGGTGAAGTCTAAGGTCTTTCCTGATTCTAAATCCCAGATGTTTCACAGTAAATAATAGATCTTGATTGGGAATCAAAAGAACCCAAATTTGAAGACTGGATCCAACTAATTTTGTTTTTTCTGAGCTTCAGTTTCTTTTTCTGAAAACTAGAGAAATTTTTTAAAAAGTCTGTTCTAGCTATCCTCCAAAGTTGTTGAGAAAAATTACATTGCACATCTTAGCACAGCACAAAAATGTGAGGTATCATCATCATCATCATCATCATCATCATCATTATTATTGCAGCAAACTGTTTGTGGGACATAATATTCATCTTTAATCTCCTCTACTACTGAAATCAAGTAATAGCTGACTTTGTACACATTCCCTAATCCTTCCTTCTAGTATCAGGCTGAAAAAAGGCTCCATATTCAATTAGGGTTAAGTGACTTGCCCAGAGCTATTAAGTGTCTGAGGTTAGATTTGAATTCCTTCCAGGGCTACTGCTCAATCCACTATCCCCCTAGCTGCCCTTCCATCTTTCTTCTCAAGGAAAGCCTTTTGCCCTCATTCCAGTCTCCTTCCTCATTCTCTTGTATCATGTTCCCTCAGTTTTGCTCTCTTCAATCTACTTTTCTTCTGGCCAACTCAGCAATGAATTTTGTGGAGGTAGCATGAAGGAGTGAATGGAGTGTTGTACTTGGGGTCACTAAGACCTGGGTTCAAATCCCACCTCAGATGTGACCCAATTATGTAATACTAAATGTAAGACCCTTAACTCTTAAGACCTGAGCTTCCTCACTATATAATGGGGGGTTTGGGCTAGATGACCTTTCAAATCTCATCTAGCTCAATAATATTCTCCAACAACTCTAAGCTCTTCAAAATTGGCAAATTACGTCCAGATAAAGAAAGCTATTGGTTGCATAGAAAGGATCAAAAGAGGTCCACAAAGACCCCATTCTTAACTAGGTGCTCCTCAGGCTTCAAATTGCCCTTCCCATATCAGTGAGCAGCTGGTCACTGGAGAGGGCAAGTAGATAAGAAATAATATGATAAATAAGACATGGACCCTGCCCATAACAATAATAGCTTTTCATATTTATGTATAATCTTCCTCAAAAGAAGTTGTAGCAGCAAGCACCCCAATATCCCCAGGGTAGCTGCCAATATAGGTTCTTAGATCTGCTTTTCAAAAGGAAAGCAACTCAAAATGGGTTAACAAGCTTACTTTAATCAAACAAACATACATTACCTAGTTCAGGGGAAAAAGGTCAGCACCCCGAACTTCAGAGTTACAGAACTTACAGATCAAACAGGCTTCCAAACTGTCCAAACATCATATCAATACCAAATCACAGTTACCAGAGAGGGAAGCATCAACATCTGGGTTTTCAAAGCCGGGGGGCTCTCAACAACGGCTTCCCAGAGTCTCACCTGGTCAAATCACACAACACTTCTCAAAGTGAGCCCCAAAGCAAAGCCTCTCCTCAGGGCTTATATAGCCTTCTCTTGGCTCAGAGACTGTAACAACCTCCTTGACCCACTGCCCAATCACAAAGTATCAAGGTGTGGGCTTTCCTGAAAAACAAGCCTCCCACCACAAGCTCCAGGAGCACTTAAGCTAGGGGCAGGGAAGATCTTTAAATTTGCATTTCCATTACAGAAGTCTGTAAAAGAGGCAGTAAGATGTGTACCTTAGGTCTTACCTTTGTTAAACTGATGATTAAGTCAAAGACTCATACTGGTGAAGAATATTAAGGAGCAAAGATAGGATTTGAACTCAGACCTCAAATCCAACATCCTTTCTACTCTGACTGAGAAACATTTATTAAACTCATCTTATGTATCTAAGCTAAAAATTTTTAAAAAGGAAGGATGCATTGACCTCAAGGAAGTTATCTTCTACTGGGATGGAAGGGAGGGCCAGAACAAGTAGACAAGTATTAAGAAGAACACATATGCAAATAATTTCAGGAGGGATAAAATGCTAATAGTGGCAGGTGTGAAAGAAACAAGTCTCCCAAAGAAGTGGCACTGGAACCACACTTTGAAGTGAGCTAAGGATATCTATGAGGCAGAGGTTTCAGTCAAGGGGTACCAATTGGGAATCAGCTTAGAGGTGTGACAGAAATGAGAGGAAATAGGGAGTCACTGAAATTCTTTTTATAAGGAGGTAACATTGTCAGATCTTTCCTTCAGGAATCTAAATGTGTGGAGGGTGGATTGGAAAGAAGATATTCGAAGGCAAGAAACCACTTAGGAGGCTATTGCAATAATCCAGATGAGTGGGGTAGAGCCAAGATGGAGTAAAAGCAAGGACTCACCAGAGCTCTCCTCCAAAAACCTCCAAATAACTGTAAAAAATTACTCTAAGCATTTCCAATAAGATCAGAGGTGGAACAAGGATGTTCATTATCACCACTGCTATTCAATATAGTACTAGAAATGTTGGTTTAGCAATAAGAGAAGAAAAAAAAGAAGTTGAAGGAATTATGAATAGGCAAAGAAGAAAAAATACTATCATTCTTTGCTGATGACATAATGATATACTAAGAGAATCCTTAAGAATCAAGTAAAAAACTACTTGAAATAACAAATAACTTTAGCAACGTTGCAGGATATAAAATAAACCCACATAAATCCTCAACATTTCTATATATTGATAACAAAATCCAACAGCAAAACACAGAAAGAGAAATTCCATTTACAGTTATGGCAGGCATTATAAAATATTTTGGAGTCTGCCTGTTAATACAAACCCAGGAGCTATATGAACACAATTACCAAACACTTTTCATACAAATAAAGTCAGATATAAGCAAATGGAAAAAACATCAGTTGCTCATGGGTAAGCCAAACTAATATAATAAAAAATGACAGTTCTACCTAAATTACTTTATTTATTCAGTGTCATACCAATAAAACAACAAAAAATTATTTTATAGAGCTAGAAAAAATAACAAGAAAATTCATCTGGAAGAATAAAAAGTCCAGAATATCAAGGGGATTAATGAAAAGAAATGATAGGGGAGGTGGTCTTGTCATGCCAGATCTTAAATTGTATTATAAAGCAGCAAGCATCAAAACTACTTGCTATTGTCTAAGAAATAGAGATCATACCACCTTGGAAGAGCTGAAAACTTACAGGTCCTTACAATCATCTCTAAAAACAGCTGTACAAAACTCCTGAAGCTTGGGACAGTGCACCCTCCATGCTGGAAGCAGAGCACTACCTTAAAAAGGAACTGAAAAGTGAAGAAATAGGATGAGGAAAATGAGCAAACAATGTGAAAAAAAAAACAAAACTCAGACTACATAATCCTACTTTGACAACAAGTAAGATCAAAACATACACTCAGAAGAAGACAACAAAGTCAAAACTCCTACATCCAACACCTCCAAGAAAAATATGAATTGGTCTTAGGCCATTGAGGAGCTCAAAAAGGATTTTGAAAGTCAAGTAATAGAAGTAGAGAAAAAATTGGGAAGAGAAAGGAGAGTGTTGCAAGAAAATCATGAAAAACAAGTCAACAACTTGGTAAAGGAGAACCAAAAAATATTGAAGAAAATAACACCTTAAAAAAATAGACTAGGGGTGGGTAGGTGGTGCAGTGAATAGAGCACCAGCCCTGGAGTCAGGAGGACCTAAGTTCAAATCCAGCCTCAGACCCTTAACACAAAAACAAAACTAGCCATGTGACCTTGAGCAAGTCAATTAACCCCAATTGCCCTACCTTCCTCCCTCCAAAAACAAACAAACAAACAAACAAACAAAAAATAGACTAACCCAAATGGTAAAAGAGCTTAAAAAATTCAACGAGAAGAATTTCTTAAAAAGAGGAATTGGCCAAATGGAAAAGTGGGTTCAAAACCTCACTGAAGATAATAATTCCTTCAAAATGAGAATGGAGCAAATGGAAGCTAATGACTCTATGGGAAATCAAGAAATTATAAAACAAAAAGAATGAAAAGAAAATAGGAGACAACATGAAATATCTCATTGGAAAAACTGACCTAGAAAATAGATCCCAAAAAAAGATTATTTAAAAATTATTGAACTACCTGAAGGCCATGATCAAAATAATAACCTAGACATCACCTTTCAAGAAATTATCAAGAAAACCTACCTTGATATTCTAGAAGCAGAGGTTAAAATAGAAATTGAAAGAATCTACCAATTACCTCCTAAAAGAGATCCCAAAATGAGAACTCCCAGGAATATAATAGCTGAATTATAAAGTTCGAAAGTCAAGGAGAAAATACTGCAAGTAGTCAAAAAGAAATTGTTCAAGTTTTATGAAACCACAATCAGGCTAACACAAGGTTTAGAGCTTTTGCATTACCCTCAATGATAACAGAGAGCTTGGATTATGATGTTTTGGAGGTCAAAGGAACTAAGATTAAAACCATGAATCATCTATATAGCAAAATTTACTGTAATCAATGAGGGGAAAACTGATATTCAATGACATAGAGGAATTTAATGCATTCTTGAGAAGCCAGAGATAAATATAATAATTGACTTTCAAATACAAGACTCAAGAGAAGCATGAAAAGGTAAACAGGAAAGAGAAATTTTAGGAGATTTATTAAAGTTGGACTGTTTACATTCCTTCATGGAAAGATGATATTTGTAACTCATGAGACCTTTCTCATTATTAGGCTAGTTAGAGGAAATACATAGATAGGTAGGGAGATAGATAGATAGATAGATAGATAGATAGATAGATAGATAGATGAATCAAAATAGAGACTGTGTAAGTGGAGAAAAAGAGGTAGACAATGAGAGTTAACAAGGACAATGAAGGAGAAAAACATGTCAAGGATGATTCCATGGTTTTGACTGTGGAAAACTGGAAAGATCATTATTACATCAATAGAAGGGGGGGGGGGGGCTCATTTTGAGAAGTGTTGTGTGATTTGACCAGATGAGAAGCTGGGCAGCCATTGAGAGCCCCCCCTGGCTTTGAAAACCCAGATGTTGATGCTTCTCTCTCTGATCTAAGAGGGGCGGAGCCAAGATGGCGGAGTAGAAACAGCTCTTCCAAGCCTCTCTGCCCCCAGATTCTCCACAAACTATGTAAAAAAGGACTCTGAACAACTTCTGGAGCCCCAGCACCCACAGAACGACACAGAGAAGCTAACCTCCCGCTGAGGACAGCCCAGTAGCCCTGCAGGAAGGACCAGCGCAGTGGTCTGGGAGCCAGCAACAAGCAGAGCGCAGGAGCTGAGCCGAGCCCAGGTCCCCGTGAGCCGAGGTTTTAGCCCCAGGGCGGCAGGGCCAGCAGCCAGCTGGAGGAAGCCCAGAACACCAGGAGCTGTGTCGACTCCAGAATTATCAACATAGACATGCCTAGGACAAAGTAAGAGGTTAGTGTCCTATGGACTTTGGGACCTGTATTTGGGGAATGTGTCAGCTCCCTCCCCTGGGAGCTAGAAGCCGCTGAGGAGACACGCCATTTTGTAGTTTTCATAGGCATTTCCGGCTGCCAGCCTACAAATCGTGGGGAGATCCAGCGATCAGTCTTGGGGGGTAATCGCTCTTGCTTTAACCTCCCTGGATCTGGATTGTGATCTAGGGTGGAAGTCCTGGGTGGATTTACAGCTTGCCAGAAACGGAAGTTGCCCCCCACACGTTCGGGACGAAAATTCCTCTATCTGGCCTTAAAGCCATAGTGTGCCAACAAGCCCAAAAGTCAAGTAATTAAGCGGCAACATGCCAAGGCAAAGGAAACAGAAAAATGCAACCCTAGACTCCTATTTTGGGGGTATAGAGCGGGAAAAGGACTGTGAGGTCAGAAGTCCTGCTCCAAAAGCCCCAGGGGAAAACATGAGTGGGTTGCAGGCCATAGAGGACCTTAAGGAGGACTTTAAAAATCAAATAAGAGAAGTGGAGGAAAAATTAGAAAGAGAAATGAGAAGGATGCAGGAAAAGTATGAAATGAGGGTCAACAGCCTGACTGAGGAAATCAACACCTTAAAAAATAGACTAGCTCAAATGGCAAAGGAGGCCCAAAAGGGCAGTGAGGAGAAGAATGCCTTAAAAAGTCGAATTTGCCAGATGGAAAAAGAATCTCAAAAGTTCACTGAGGAGATTCATTCCTTCAGAGTTAGACTGGAGAAAATGGAAGCTAATGACTTTATGAGAAATCAAGATGCTGTTAAGCAGATCCAAACAAATGAAGATTAGAAGGCAATGTGAAATATCTCATGGGAAAAACCACTGACCTGGAAAATAGATCCAGGAGAGACAATTTAAAAATTATTGGACTACCCGAAAACCATGATCAAAGAAAGAACCTAGAAATCACCCTTCAAGAAATCCTCAAGGAAAACTGCCCTGATGTTTTAGATCCAGAGGGCAAAATAGAGGTTGAAAGAATCCACCAATCACCTCCTGAAAAAGATCTCAAAAAGAAAACTCCCAGGAATATTATAGCCAGGTTCCAGAATCCCCATATCAAGGAGAAAATACTACAAGCAGCCAGGAAGAAACAATTTCAATATTGTGGAAACACAATCAGAATAGCCCAGGACCTGGCAGCTTCTACACTGAGGGATTGAAAGGCATGGAATATGATATTCCAGAGGGCAAAAGAACTGGGAATGAACCCAAGGGTCACCTACCCAGCAAAACTGAGTATTTTGTTTCAGGGGAAAAGATGGTCATTCAGTGGAATAGAGGACTTTCAAGCATTCTTGAGGAAAAAACCAGAATTGAATAGAAAATTTGACACCCAGACACAAGAAGGAAGAGATGCCTGAGAAGGCAATCAGGGAAAAGAAATCAAAAGGAACTTATCAAAATTGAACTATTTACATTCCTATATGGAAAAACAATAACTGTGACTGATGATATCTTTCTCACTATGAAAATAATGGAAGAAGGGGGTGTGGTCATATGAATACATATGTGAATGTGTGTGTATATGGTTACAGTTATATATGGATAGAGGGCATAGGTTGAATTTGTTGGAAGGGAGAATACTCAAGGGATGAAATTATGAGGTGAGAGAGGAAAGTGGCAAGAGGAGATGGGGAGAGACATGGTAGGGTAAACTATCTCATGTAGGAGAAGTGGTTGCAAAGGAGGGGGAGAATAAGGAAGGCTAAAAAGGCAAAACCACATTCACATTGAATTTGGTTCAGGGAGAAAATGACATACAAACTAAATGGGATATCTCAACCTGCAGCAGGATAAGGGGAAGGGGGATGAGAGGAGGGATGATGGATGGGAGGGCATCCTTGGGGTGAGGGGAGGTTGGAAGTACCCACTATAAAAGAGGGACAGGATCATGTAGGGAATGGACCAGGTGGGGGTGGGATGAGTGGGAGGGAATTATAAGCAGCCTTGTACAATATATCTACTATGATAATGTTTTGCATAGCTAGACATGTACAACATGTACTGAATTACTTATCTCCCCAGAGGGAATGGGTGACAAGGGAGGAAGGAAATAGATCTGAAATTCGAGGTCTTAAGATTAAATGTTTCAAATATATATAAATACTATTATTAATACTCTTTTGCTTGTAATAGGGAGATAAGATGTGCAGGCATTGGGACACAAAGATTCACCTTCCTCTAATGGAAAAGTCGATGGGGTATGGGAGAAGGTATGGGAGAGAGCAGATTGGAGGAAGCGATATCTTGTGGGACTGCTATTCAGGGAGGTTGGTTAGGGGAATAATGGGGGGAAAATGATTGTAACTCAAAATCTGGCGGAAATGAATGATGTAAAACAGAAGTTAATAAAGCATTTGTTTAAAAAAAAATAGAAGTGGGGGGAGCTTTGGAGGAGGAATAGATTTGAAGGAAAATGTAATCAGTTCCATTTTAGGCATGTTCAGTTTGAGATGCCTCAGGAAAGTCTAAATAGAGATATGATCGATAAAATCAGCAAATATTGGTAATACATTACACTGTTTCAAGAGAAAGATTGGAACTAGATATATAAATATAAAAGTCATCAGCATCAAGATAATTCAATTTAGGGAGTCAAGGAGGTCACCAATAGACAGAGAAAAGGGCACAAAGTCTTCATTCCAGAACCACAGGCTTTGTGGTTGCCCACTTTTGGTGGGCAGGAGAAGAATGACCCATCAACAATGGAAATTAATGGACAAATCAGAGAGTGCAGAGTAGAGCCAAGAGTGAGTAGTATCATGGAACCCAAAGAAACAGAGAGTGTCCAGGAAACTGGGTAGCGGTATGTCTCAACAACAGCAAAGAGATCAAGTATAGATGATGAATGAGAAAAGGTCATTGGAATTAACATCTAAGCAATTAGCATCACTGTTATATGATCAAGCTAGTACAACTGTTGTGAAATTTACAATGTTGTATGGGTGGAGGGGTAGAAATGTTGGAATGAATACCCAAGAAAGGTTCCAGAAAGCTTCTTGGTTGTGGTGGAATTTTGTTTTTGTTGTTTTTTTTCCATATGACCTTAATTGCTGGTCTGCTCAAAGAAGCATTCAAGAGACCATGTATAGTAACCCAGGGCACCATTCATGTCAGTCTTCAATCTGATTCTGTGCTGCTTGAGTTCAGTTACAGAATACATTAAGGATAACATCTGTAATGATCTAAGGCTTCAGTCTGTATTCATTGCTCTCATCCTAGGTAACTGAGCTCAGTGCTCTCTTAGTGAGATGATGTTTCTAGCTTCCATTCCTAAGCCAGCTAAACCTAAAGAAACCACTCAGTAAGTACTCCCTGACCTGGCTTGATTTGAATTACATTTAATTTGTCTTTCATTTGGTTTTGTTTAACTAAACAGAACACCCGAGTTTACATTAATGGCATCATTTCTTCTGAAAGAAGATAATTGGTGACATTATTAAAGCTAATGCATATTGAAATGGTGGCTGAATTTTCTTAATGTGCCTTTTCTCTCTATGTAATCCAGAAGTAAAGCCACAAACGAAAGGTTCTTTAGACAATGAGAGGGGGATCATAAAATAAACATTTGGTAGGGATGAAGTTTATTGATACAACAATATCATCATAATCTCCATGCACCTGACCGTACGTGGTCATGCCAAGAACTTGACACAAAAGCCTGTGATGAGTGACTCACTGAGAAATTGGGTTTGCCAACTTTCCAGGTGCTAGCAGGGTTTTATTTGATTTCTTTGTGTTTCATCAATCTTCACAATTCACCTGGAAATCTCACAGGAACTGCCTTTCCTAATTATTTCAGTTCTATCTAACATGAAATTCAGCTTATATCTTTATATAAAGAGAATCTGTGATGGAAATTTCCAAGTAGGGAAAAAAAAATCGTTCATGAAAAGAAAGCTAAGTTCAAGTTTCAATTAAATATAGACTAATCCTTGTTTTGCTAGAATGGCTATGTTCCTATTAAGACATAAATATTAGATCTCCAATATTCATTGGAAAACTGGATCATAGAATTTTAGAGCTGGGCAGGACCTCACAGAGCACTTAAGAATTAAAAATTTTCAGACACAGTGACTTTATATACCACCTGGTTCCATGGGTATTCGTCAGTGGGAAGAGCACTGAGTTAAGAGTCTAAATCCCAGTTTTACTATTTAGTGCCTATGTAACTTTGGACAAGTTTATTCAAGTTTCTGGGTCTCAGTCTCCTCATCTGTACAATGAGGGAGTTGAACTTCTGTCACCTTCTGACTCTAAATCTATGATTCTGTATGAACCCTTTTGTTCTGAAAATAAGGAAACTCTGGCCCAGAAAAAGGAAATGACCTGCACAACATTGCACAGAGTGTTAGTGTAGACTGAGGAGTAGGACTCAGTTCTCCTCTGGTCACACTCTAGGCTTTTTCTAATACACTGCTTTCTCCACTTTTCCACACTTTTGCCCACTGGTCTGACTCCCAGCACCACTGCCTTTTTCTTAATAGGTAAAGGGCTTGGAGTGATTGCCTAAGGAAATGACCAGCTAAGGAAATGATAGCTAAATTGTATCAAACATAGACCTCCTTCCCATAGAATCTGAAGTTGATAGGATGATAGGACTTGGATCCCTAAAGGCTCTGAATTTTCCCATACATTCCAATGGCCCAGATCACTGACCCAACCCAGACTACTTAGTCACCTAATTAGGTTGCTGTAGTTTCCTTTAACTATTGCACTTAACCCACCCCAGACTACTTACAACTCCTTAATCTCATCCTGATCCTTTCACTGTCTTTTTTGTATATAAGCATCAGTATCACCCCCTTTAAGCTGCAAGTTCTCTAGGAACCATTCATGCTTCTATTGGTATTACAACAAACTTTGCAACTTGACTGGAAGATGGTTTGAGTACATGAATTCCTTCCAGGAAGATGCCATGCTGTACCCTGACATGTCAGGGTTTCCAACAGCCCCAAACTGTGTCAAGGTCATTAGAAGTATAGAAAGGTGGAAGCTGGAAGATAATCAAAGCATTACCCAGGGCAGCCATGGAAGTAGATTGAATTCAAAACAACTTAGCTAAACCAGAAAAAAAAAAAACCAAGAGCATAATAATTTCTGAATGAATAAGCTTGTGCTCAGTGACTGACCAAGTGTCCCAGACTCAGAAAAGCCAGAAGACCCAGCTCTGGAATGGACATCAGAAGTAAATTAGTCCAGGAACCTGAGACCAATGGATATTAAATGATTTTCCCAAAGTCTTCTAGATAGCAAATGATAGAATATGTATTCAAACTCTCAACCCCTGAATCAAAATCCAAAGATTTTTTTTCTTATGACACTTTCTCTCTAAAATTTAATAGAAATGGGAATTGTACCTGTGGTTTTCATAGACAACTCCCTGTACAGGTCATCAATTTCTCTGCAACTTATGGTCTTAGGGAGTTGCCTCTAGTATTGACTAATTAAGTGACTTGCTCAGGGTCACACAGCTTCTTCAAAGACATTACTTGAATCCAGTTCTTATTGGATTTAAAGCTATTTTCCTCTCTACTTTGCTAGGTGGCAAAATAGATAGAGTGTGGGCCTGGATTCAGAAAAACTCATCTTCCTTAGGTCAGATCTAGCCTCAGAAACTTACTAGCTGTGTGAGTCTGGAAAAATCATTTAACCCCATTTGTCTCTATAAAATTAGGTGGAGAAGGAAATGGCAAACCACTCTAGTATCTTTGCCAAGAAAACTCCAAATGGGGTCACAAAGAGTTGGATACAAATGATACAACTGAACAACAAAATGTGTCTGAATACATACATATATATTTATATATATATGTATATAGTATACAATATGTATTAATATATATGTTTATTGTATACAGTATGTATTATGTATATATACATATATGTATAATAGAGAAACAAAAATGTATGTGAACACATAAACATATCCCTTTCAAGTCACCAGAGTGAGCTATATCAAACAGAGCAAAGTTTCAAGTTTTCTTTGCTAGAACTACTATTAAGCCCTTTTGAAATTATATTCTAATACTTTAACTCCCTCTCTCTCCCTCCACTCCCCATTTCTCTCTGCCTTCCTTTTCCATTTTGTTTTTCCCTTTTGACTTCAGCAACTGATACTGCCTTGTCATCTTAAATTAGCCTAATTTTGTGATTTAGATAGTTTTTTTTTTTTTGTTTATTTTTACAACAAACTGAAGAGGTTACCCATAAAGAGGGTTAGGGTTGCTCTGGAGACCCCAAAATACCAACATGCTAGGTCCTGCCAAATGAATTTTACTCAAGTCTTTTCAGCCAAAAAAAAGTAAAGTTTATTAAATGTTCGCTTATATTAAACACGGGGTAAGTCTGTGCTAGGTCATTCTATGGTGCTCTCACTAATCTGTGGCACTCCCACCCACATGGGGGCAATATGGGGTCTTATGTACAGAAGGTTGTGGGAGGAATCTAGGGATGGAGTTTGGGGAGGGTCTTCACAAGGAGTTAATGAGGTCAATGAGTGATTAAGGGTGGGAAGTTGCTGGAGGCTACCTAGAGCCTACAGACAATGGTGGGCTAGGTAAGTTGAAGGGTGGATTGATATTTTGATAGACTCAAGGGTGGGAAGTCTAGTAACAGAGGAATGCCAAACAGAGGTTTGGGCCAACAATGTAAGGCTTATTGCCTCCTGAAAATGCCTCATCAAATGAGACAATTTAATCAGAGTTCAAAGGGAGTTCCCAGAGCTTGTACCTCAAAGATTCAAGGATAGCTAGAGGGGGATTCCAGAACCCATACCTCATCAAAACCATTAGATCATTTTTCTTGAAGGTAATCAGGGCTAAATGACTTGCCTAGGGTCACACAGCTAGTGAGTGTTAGCTGTACGACTTAAACTCAGGTCCTTCTGATTCGAAGGCCATTGCTCTACCCACCTAACCCTAAATCACAATTTCACAAAGTGTGGGATACAAGACCAACTCAAAAGGATGCTTAGGAAAATAGCCATAATTTTTGGGCATGTCCATTAATAACCCTCACAAAAATATATCTACTTTTTGAAATGAAAATAAAGTTTAAATCAAAGTAAACAAAAGTAAGTTGATTAATGTAAATTCTCCACAACAGAGGTGGTCAGAAACTGAGTGAATCCTTGCTAGTCCTAGATGATGGGTGGGTCAAGGATGCTCTTTATTTGCTTCATTTCTGCCATGGGATGATAGGATCATAAATTTAGGATTGGAAAAGAACTAAGAGTCCCTCTTTGCAATTCTCTCATTTACAAATGAGACTAATTCTTAGAGTGGTTAAATGACTTGTCCTCCTCTTCCTCTCACCTCACTCAGAAGCCTTTTTCACTACTGTCTCCTCCTTTACTCCCAGCTAATATGGCAAGGTGCTGTGCAAAGCCAGGCCTCTGGACAAAATATATTCTCAGTGATCCCCATATTTTAACCTTGCTCAACTTTTGGGTATTGTACTCAGCCAGATTTTAGAGAGGGAAGTCCCATTGAGGACTACACCCTTCACCTATAGGCCAGTAAACTAATCCAGCCACCTAAAGACTACACCCATCACCTGAAGACTAATCCCTTCACCTACAGACTAATCTCATCACCTTCAGGGTAACCCAAGCATGTGAAGACTTCTTCTGGCAGAATGGGCAGACAAGAACAATTTGTTCCAAGGGCCAGGAAGGCAGCTGAAGCAGTTGCTATGGAGCTTGGACAGGTATTGAAGACAGGTCATCTGCTGCATCCTGGACCATCACCAGTCATCTTGACTTTTCTCTTGACTTCATAATCTGGACTTTGGTGACTCTGTAAGATAGAGTGAGGTCGACAACTTTGTACAACTCTGCTCCATTTTAATCCAATTCACCCGTGAGTCAAGATATCACACCTGATGTCATTAGTCCTTTCTGGGAAAGAACAAAAAACAACACGATCACTTGAGGACTTCTCCCATCATTTGAGAACTAAACTCATCTCCCAATAATGCTGTAATGGAGAGGAGCTAATATGATCCTTATTCCACCTACTCATTTAAGCATCTACCAATAGTGATTGTCTTATATTTATATGTAGATTGTTCTACTTACTGTCTATATAAACAGGCTGGGACTTGGATGTGGCAGTAAGCCCCACTCTAATTGTTTTATACCTTGGGGTGTCAATAAACTCCTTTTATCTTCATTCTTGACTTTGCCTTTATTTGATCAGGGTGAGGTGGAAAATAGGATTTCCTTTTAACAGTCGCATGTCTCTCTGTCAATAAAAAAAAAAAATAAATAAAAATTAAAAAAAAAAAAACCTCTCTCTAAGCACAGGTGATCACATTCAATCCTGTTGATGCAGTGGATTAAGCACCAAGCTGGGAGTCAGGAAGACCTGAGTCGAAGTCTGGCCTCAGATACTCACCAACTAATCACTTAGTTTGCACCCTGAGCAAAATACTTACCCTTGTTTGCCTCAGTTTCCTCATCTGTAAAATGAGTTGGAGAAGGAAATGACAAACCATTCCAGTATCTCTGCCAAGAAAACCCCAAATTCAGTCACAAGTGAACAACAGCAGCAACAACACTTTCCTCGTTCTCACCAGTTTTCAATCTCCCCCATCTACGAGATGTTTTCCTACTGCCCACAAATTTGCCCATGTCTCTCATATCCTCAAAAACTCTAATTTGTTCTGTACATCCTCAGTAGCTATTATCATATATTTCTCCTTCCTTTTGTGACTAAAATCCTTGAGGCCATAGTAAATCTCTGTCCACTTCTTTTCTTCTCATCCTCTTTTGAACTATACAATTTGGATTCACTATTAAATTGAAGCTAATATCCCCAACATTTCTTTTTTTTAATTAATTTATTAGTTTAGTTTCAGTTGACAAGATTAAATTCCATAGTTCCTTGATTTTCAAATTTTCTTTACTTCCCTCCCCCCTCCCCCCAATGACAGCATATAGTCCAGTATAGGATCTGCAAATACATTCATATTAGACATTAGTACAATTACAAAGGTGTACTGTACTAGGTGGGATGAAAGATGGTAAGGAAGAAACAAAACCAAACAATGAAAAGAAAAAGATGATTTAATTTGCTTCCATCAGGATTCAGGCTCAGTTCTTTCTAGTTATATCACTGGATGGCGCATTTCTCTCTTTCTTGGGTCTTTCCGGATTGACTTATATAACTGCATTGATGAAAAGAGTCCAGTCTGTCATAATTGGTCATCACAGATATGGTATGTCTGTGATTGTATACAAATTTCTTTTGATTCTACTCTTCTCACTCAGCAGCAGTTTGTATAAGTCTCTCCAGGTAATTATGAAATCCATCACCTCCTCGTTTCTTATAGCACAATAATATTCCATTACATTCATATACCACAACTTGTTTAGCCATTCCCCAATTGATGGGAACCCCTTTATTTTCCAATTCTTTGCAACCACAAAAAGAGCTGCTAAAAATATTTTTGTACATATGGGTCTTTCTCCCACTTCTATGATCTCTTTGGGATATAACCCTAGAAGTGGTATTGTTGGGTCAAAGGGTATGAAATTATTTATAATCCTTTGGGCATAATTCCAGATGGCTCTCCAGAATGGTTGGATAAGTTCACAACTCCACCAGCAATGTATTAGTGTTCCGATTTGTCCACACCCTCTCCAGCATTTGTCACTTTCTTGTTTTTTCATCTTAGCCAATCTGACTGGAGAGATGTGGTATCTCAGAGATGTTTTGATTTGCATTTCTCTAAACAATAATGATTTAGAGCATTTCTTCATATGTTTATAGATATCTTTAATTTCTTTCTCTGAAAACTGCCTGTTCATATCCTTTGACCATTTATCAATTGGGGAATGACTTATATTCATATAGATTTGGCACAATTCTCTATAAATTTTAGAAATGATTCCTTTATCAGAGACACAAGTTGTAAAAATTCTTTTCCAATTTCCCACATCCCTCTTGAACTTGGTTACATTGGCTTTGTTTGTACAGAAGCTTTTCAATTTAACGTAATCAAAATTATCCATTTTGCATTTTATAATGCTCTCTAATTCTTGTTTGGTCCTAAAGTCTTCCCTTCTCCACAAATCTGTCTGGTAAACTATTCCTTGCTTTCCCAAATTGCTTACAGTATCATTCTTTACACCTAGATCATGCACCCATTTAGACTTGATTTTGGTATATGGTGTTAGATAATGATCTATGCCCAGTTTTTGCCATACTGTATTCCAGTTTTCCAGCAGTTTTTGTCAAATAATGCATTCTTATCCCCAAAACTGGGGTCTTTGGGCTTATCGAACAATAGATTACTATATTCATTAACTGCTGGGTCTCCTGCGCCTAATCTATTCCATTGATCCACTACTCTACACCTCTGCCAGTACCAAACTGTATTAATGACTGCTGCTGTATAATACCGATTAAGATCTGGCATAGCTAGTCCACCTTCCCTAGCGTTTCAGTTAATTAATTCCCTTGATAGTCTAGACCATTTGTTTTTCCAAATAAATTTTGTTATTATTTTGTCTAACTCTACAAAGTAGTTTTTTGGGAAATTGATTGGTATGGCACTAAATATATAGTTTAAATTTGGGTAAAATTGTCGTTTTTATTATATTTGCTCGACCCAGCCTCGAGCAATTGATATTTTTCCAACTATTTAGATCTGATTTTATTTGTGTGAGAAGTGTTTTGTAGTTGTGATCATATAGATTCTGGGTTTGTTTTGGCAAGTAGATTCCCAAATATTTTATAATGTCTACAGTGGCTTTAAATGGGATTTCTTTTTCTATCTCTTGCTGTTGAGTTTCATTAGAGATGTACAGGAATGCTGAGGATTTGTCTGGGATTATTTTATATCCTGCAACTTTGCCAAATTTATTTATTGTCTCAAGTAGTTTTTTACTTGATTCCCTAGGATTCTCTAAGTATATCATCATATCATCTGCAAAATGTGACAGCTTGGTCACTTCTTTGCCTAATTTGATTCCTTTGATTTCTTTTTCATCTCTAATTGCTACTGCTAGTGTTTCTAGTACCAGACTGAATAAGAGGGATGATAGTGGACACCCTTGTTTCACTCCTGATCTTATTGGAAAGGCTTCTAGTTTATCCCCATCACATATAATACTTGCTGATTGTTTTAAATAGATGCTATCAACTATTTTAAGGAAGGCTCCATTTATTCCTATGCTTTCTAGTGTTTTTAATAGGAAAGGATGTTGTACTTTGTCAAAAGCCTTTTCTGCATCTAATGAGATGATCATATGGTTTCTGCTAGTTTTATTGTTGATATGCTCAATTATACTGATGGTTTTCCTAATATTAAACTGTTCTTGCATTTCTGGAATGAATCCTACCTGATCAGAGTGTATTATTTTTGTGATAAGTTATTGGAGTCTTTTGGCTAATATTTTGTATAGAATATTTGTGTCTAAATTCATGAGGGAAGTTGGGTCTATAATTTTCTTTCTCTGTTTTATCTCTTCCTGATTTAGGAATCAGTACCATATTTGTGTCATAGAAAGAGTTTGGTAGGACTCCTTCTTTACTAATTTTCCCAAATAGTTTGTAGAGTATTGGAATCAATTGTTCTTTAAATGTTTGATAGAATTCACTAGTAAACCCATCTGGCCCTGGAGATTTTTTCCTAGGGAGTTCATTGATGGCTTGTTTGATTTCTTTTTCTGAGATGGGGTTATGTAGGTATTCACTTCCTCTTAAGTTAATCTGGGCAACTTGTGATTTTGTAAATATTCATCCATTTCACTAAGATTGTCATATTTATGTGCATACAATTAGGAAAAATAATTCCTCATTATTTTTTTGATTTCCTCTTCATTGGGGTAGATTCACCCTTTTATTTTTGATACTCATAATTTGGTTTTCTTCTTTCTTTCTTTCTTTTTTTTTTTTTTAAAGCAATTGGGGTTAAGTAACTTGCTCAAGGTTACACGGCTAGTCATTTGATTTATGTGTGGGTGCTCATTTTCTGAGGCCGGATCTGATCTCGGGTCATCCAAACTCCGAGGCCAGTGCTCTTACTCACTGCGCCACCTAGCCGCCCCTTTAGGGCAATTGGGGTTAAGTAACTTGCCCAAGGTTACACGGCTAGGTTTTTGTTTGTGCGGATTAAGTGTCGGAGGCTGGCTCCGAACTCAGGTCCTTCTGATTCCAGGGCCGGCGCTCTATTCACTGCACCACCTAGCCGCCCCCCCCCCCCTTTCTTTTTTTTTTTTTTATCATATTGATTAAGGGTCTATCAATTTTGTTGATTTTTTCATAAAACCAGCTCTTAGTTTTATTTATTAATTCAGTAGTTTTCTTAATTTCAATTTTATTAAACTCACCTTTGATTTTCAATATTTCTAATTTAGTACTAAATTGAGGATTTTCAATTTGTTCTTTTTCTAGCTTTTTCAATTGCATGTCCAATTCATTGACCTCCCTTCTCTCTGCTTTAATTAAGTATGCCCTCAGGGATATAAAACTTCCCATGAGAACTGCCTTTAGTGCATCCCACAAATTTTGGTATGTTGTCTCATTATTATCATTCTCCTGAATGAAATTATTGATTGTTTCTATAATTTCTTGTTTGATCCACAATTTTTTTAGGATTAAATTGTTTAATTTCCAATTAGTTTTTAGTCTATCTTTCCATGGCCCTTTATTGCATATAATTTTTATTGCATCATGATCAGAGAATAATGCATTTAATATTTCTGCCTTTCTGCACTGGATTGTGACGTTTTTATGCCCTAGTACATGGTCTATTTTTGAGTATGTACCATGCACTGCTGAAAAGAAAGTAAATTCCTTTTTATCCCCATTCAGTTTTCTCCAGAGATCCATCATATCTAGTCTCTCTAAGATTCTATTCACCTCTTTAACTTCTTTCTTGTTTATTTTGAGGTTAGATTTATCGAATTCAGAGAGGGGGAGATTAAGGTCCCCCATTGGTATAATTTTGCTTTCTATTTCTTCCTCTAATTTCTTTAACTTCTCCTCTAAGAATTTGGATGCTATACCACTTGGTGTATATATATATTAAGTAGTGATATCGCTTCATTCTCGATGGTGCCTTTTAGTAGGATATAGTTTCCTTCCTTATCTCTTTTAATTAGATCTATTTTTGCTTTTGCTTTATCTGAGATAAGTATTGCTACCCCTGCTTTTTTTACTTTAGCTGAGGAATAATAAATTTTACTCCAGTCTTTTACCTTTACCCTGTGGATATCACTTTGTTTCAAATATGTTTCTTGTAGACAGCATATTGTAGTATTAGGGTTTTTAATCCATTCTGCTATCCACCTCTGTTTTATGGGAGAGTTCATCCCATTCACATTCACAGTAATGATGACTATCTGTCTCTTCCCCTCCATCCTATTCTCTCCCCTGTTTATGTTTTTGTTTCTTCCTTCTTCCTTCCCCTCCTTGAAGTTTTCCCTTTTGACCACCCCCTCCCTCAGTGTTCCCACCCAGTGATCCCCCTTCTTAACCTACCCTTTGCCCTTACTACTGTTTCCCTCCCTTCTAATCCCCCCTTTAGTCTCCTCCTTTTCACCCCCCCTTACCCTTCCACTATCTATAGGACACACTAAGTTTTTATACTTATCAGAGTAAATTACTCCCATTTGATTCCAAACCAATGAGAGTAAATTTCAAACAGTGCTCCTCTCCCTCCCTCCTTTTCCTCTATTTAATGAATTTATGTGTCTATTCACATTAGAATCTTAAACTTCACAGATTAAGTTGATCCCTCTTTGAACCAGAACCAGTGAGAATAGTGTTTAAATGATGTTCCTCTCCCTCTTTCTTTCCCCTCTTCTATAGTGTGTTTTAATGCCTCTTCAGGTGGCATATTTTACATTTTCCTATCTCATCCCTTCCTTTTCTCCATTATAGTCCCTTTGATCCCCTTAATTTTTTTTTAGACTTCATGTTAGTGCATTCATACCCACACCCTCTATCTAAGTATAACTCTTTTGAAGGTCATGATAATCAAAAAGATTTTGAATATTGACAGTTATCAGCTCCACATATAGGAATGTGAACATTTTGCTCTTGTTGCATCCCAAGTAATGAGCGTGTGTTTGTGGGTGTGGGTGTGTGCACTTATGCATGTGTGAGTCTGTGTTTCTCTTGTTTACCTTCTTATGTCTTTCTTGAGTCTTGTAATTGGAGATCAAATTTTCCATTGAGCTCTGGCTTTTTCATCAGGAAATTCTGGAAGTCTCTTAATTTCTTAAACGACCATCTCCTTGCCTGAAAGATTATGCTCAGTTTTACTGGGTAGTTAATCCTTTGGTTGTAGTCCTAGCTCTCTTGCCCTAAGAAATATCAAATTCCAGTCCCTCCGCTCTTTTAATGTAGAAGCTGCTAGGTCCTGTGTGATCCTAAGTGTAGTTCCTCGATATTTGAATTGTTTCTTTCTGGCTGCTTGTAGAATTTTTTTTTCTTTAATCTTGTAATTCTGGAATTTGGCTACTATATTTCTTGGAGTTTTCAGTTTGGGATCTCTCTCAGGAGGAGTCTGGTGAATTCTATCGATAGCTATTTTATCTTCTGATTCCAGGACCTCAGGACAGTTTTCTTTGACAATCTCTTGGAGGATGTTGTCTAAGCTGCTTTTTTCATCATGGCTTTCTGGTAGACCAATAATTCTTAGGTTGTCTCTCCTGGATCTGTTCTCTAGGTCAGTTATTTTTCCAGTGAGATATTTTACATTTTCTTCCAATGTTTCGATCATCTTGTTTTGTTTGATTGACTCTTGCTGCATCATAGAGTTCTGAGTTTCAGTTTGATTGATTCTAATTTTTAGCGAATTATGGTCTCTCTCCTCTAGGGGCTGGACTCTCCTACCTGGCTCCAATGACCCTTCCAGTCCCTTAGTGAGATGAAGGGGAGATGACTGCTATTCGTCCTTGGTAGGTCTGCAGGCTGGGGCTTTTTCTCTCTCGGGTGTAGTCTGCTTGTCGGCTCTTAGGTCTGAGCTGTGCAGACCCCACCCGCTCCATGCTCGTCCTGTCTGGACACACTGGGCAACCTCCTGGGCTGTACTCTGCCACACTCCATCTTCCAGTGGGCTCCCTCACTCCGGAATCCGCTCAGATTCACCCATTGAGACTTAGTGACCTAGGAGCTCAGCGAGGTTACTGCTTCCTTTCCAACATCTTGGCTCCTCCCCCTATCCCCAACATTTCAAAAGCCTTTTAATTGCCTAAACTAATTTCTTTTTTCAATTCTCCTCCTTTTTGACTTCTCTGCAGCCTTTGTCACTCTTGTTCACTTTCTTCTTGATATTCTCTTCTCTCTAGGATTTTGTGACACTCTTCTATAAGCCTATGATATTACAGCCATAGAACCCATAAGTACTGATCTAAAGTGAATAGGAATCAAGTTGGTCAGGAAAATTTGGGAGTAAAAGAGGAGTTATTTTCCTAGTGTCAAATTTCCACATGCAGTAAACATCCCTGAAACAGAGAAAATTCTTTTAAATATTTGATTGGTAAATTTTTGGCATGTCGGGGTGGCTAGGTGGCGCAGTGAGTAAGAGCGCCGGCCTTGGAGTTGGGATGACCCGAGATCAAATCCAGCCTCAGAAAATGAGCACCCACACATAAATAATGACTAGCCGTGTAACCTTGAGCAAGTTACTTAACCCCAATTGCTTTAAAAAAAAAAAAAACCTACAAAGAAAAAAATTTTTGGCATGTCAATTACCCTCTTCTCCTTGATATCCCTTTCTCTTTGGTTTTCCATGACAGTTCTCTATGTTGGTTCTCATTCAATATTTCTGACTGCTCCTTTTCAGTATTCTTTGTTGGATCTTCATCTTGATCATGTGTATTGTTTTTGTTATTTGCTTAATATTTTATTTTTCCTCAAATGCATGTAAAAACAATTTTTGACACTCATTTTTTTTAATTTTGAATTACAAATTCACTCTTTACCCGCCTTCTCTGCCCCCCTCATTGAGAAGGTAAGCAATTTGAAACAGGTTATACATGTGCAGTCATGCAAAACATTTCTATATTAGTCATGTTGTGAAAAAAAACTGACAAAAATAAATAATAAAAATGAAGTTTTAAAAAGTATGCTTTAAGCTGTATTCAGACTCCCATTAGTTCTTTCTCTGGAGATGAGAGCATTTATCTTTATGAGTCTTTCAGAATTGTCTTGGATCACTGTATTGCTGAGAATAACTTAAGTCACTCAAAATTGATCATCATACAATATTAATCTTCTTGGATTACAGACAGAGTAGTTGTACTTTGGGTCAAAAAGCATGCATAGTTTTATAGACCTTTAGGCATAGTACCAATTTGTTCTCCAGAATGCTCCAACAACATGCATTAGTGTCTCCATTTCCCCATATCACCCAAACATTTGTTGTTTGCCTTTTATGACCTATTAGCCAATCAGATAGGTGTGGGGTGGTACTTCAGAGTTGTTTTCACTTGTATTCTCTAATCAATAGTGATTTAGAGTCTTTTTCATATGGCTATAGATATTTATTACTTTATTTGAAAATTGCTTATTCATATCCTTTGACCACTTATCAGTTGGGGAATAGTTCTTGTTTGTTTTTTTTGTTTGTTTGTTTCTTTGTTTTATAAATTTGAATCAGTTCTGTATCTATTTTTTAATTTTTAAAATTTTTTTTATTTTTTTTAATTTATTTTTTAACAAATGCTTTATTAACTTCTGGTTTACATCATTCATTTCCACCAGATTTTGAGTTACAATTTTTCCCCATTTTTCCCATACCCACCATCACAGAATAGCAGTACCACAAGATATCCCCTCATCCAATCTGCTCTCTCCCATATCTTCTCCCATACCCCCTTTGACTTTACCATCAGGGCAAGGTGAATCTCTGTGCCCCATTGCCTGCATATCTTATCTCCCAATTACATGCAAAATAATATTAATAATAGTATTTATATATATTTGAAACATTTAATTTTAAAACTTCAAATTTCAGATCCATTCCCTTCCTCCCTTGTCACCCACTCCCTCTGGGAAGATAAGTAATTCAGTATGTATTGTACATGGATAGCTATGCAAAACATTACCATAGTAGATATATTGTAAAAGACTGCTTATATTTCCCTACCACCCATCCTACCCCCAACCTGTTCCATTCCCTACTTTGAAGTTCTTTATCTATTTGACAGATGAGACCTTCAGAGAAACTGACTTTAAATTTTTTGTCATAGTTATAGTTACTAACTGTATTTCTCTCCATCCTATTTTCCCCAGTTTATCCTACTTTCTCCTTTCACCCTGTCCATCTGCAAAAATGTGGTGATTTTTTTTTTATTTTTAAGAGTTTCATTGACTTTTCCATATAATTTCTCAACCTTCTAATTCTCTACAATAGATTTTGCTGCGTAAACAATTTGTAATTATCTTTATGGTGATCTTTTTTTAAAAAAATTAAATTTAAATTTATGTTTATTTTTAGTTAACATCATTCATTTCCATAAGATTTGGGGTTACAAATTTTCTTTCCCCACCCACCTTTTCCCCTAGCCACCACCCCAAAACAGCCTTTCCCCTACCCACAACCACAAAACAGCGATCCCACTGTATACCCCTCCCCCAACATATATCCTCCCCCACAACCCCCTCCAGCTTCCCAGTAGGGCAAGATGGATCCCCATAACTGAGTGCCTGTATATTTTACTTCCCAGTTGCATGCAAATAATGATAATAATAATAATAATAATAATAATAACAATAATAATATATTAAACATTTGATTTTACAACTTTGAATTCCAGATTCCCTCCCTTCCTCCCTCATCACCCATTCTTACTGGGAAGATAAGCAATTCGATATAGGTTGTACATGGGTACCTACGCAAAACATTTCCATAGTAGATATATTGTGAAAGACTGAATATATTTCCCTCCATCCTATCATGCCCCACCCTCTGCACTTGTTCTATCCTCTACTTTGATCCTGTCCCTTTTCAAAAGTGGGTGCTTCCAACTTCTTTCCCCCAAAACTGCCCTCCCCTACATCATTCCCATTCTCATCCACTTTCCCCCTACTCTACTGTAGGGTGAGATACCCTATTTAGTGTCTATGTCATCCCTTCCCTAAGCCAAATTCAATGATAGTAAGGTTGACTCATTCCCTTTTGCCTTCCTGTTCTTCCCCTCCATTGTCACAGTTTTCTCTTGCTTCTTCTAGATGAGATAATTTACACCATTCTGTCGCTCTCCATCTCCTCCCATTATATTCTTCTCTCACCTCTCAATTACACCTTTTAGTTATCATCCCTTCCTATTCAATTGATCCTGTGCCCTCTGTCTATATATACCTGTACACATACATACACACATTCACATATGTATTCATATGCCAATATACCCTCCTATATAGACATGTATGTATGCATACATGCATATATATACATTTCTATTCCCTTCAACTCTTATACTGAGAAAATGTTCATAAGTTACAATTAGTTTTTCCATGTAATGGAAATGTAAATAGTTTAACTTTGATAAGTTCTTTATGATTTCTTTTCCCTGTTTACCTTCTTATGCTTCTCTTCCTTCTTGTATCTGAATGTTAAATTTTCTATTCAACTCTGGTTTTTCCAAAAAGAATGCTTGAAGATCCTCTATTTCACTGAATGACCATATTTCCCCCTGAAACATGATGCTCAGTTTTGCTGGGAAGGTGACTCTGGGTTTTAATCCCAGCTCCTTTGACCTCCAGAATATCATGTTCCAAACCCCTCAATCCCTCAGTGTAGAAGCTGCCAGATCTTGTGATATCCTGATTGTGTTTCCACAATATCGAAATTGTTTCTTCTTGGCTCCTTGTAATATTTTCCCCTTGATCTGGGAACTCCAGAACCTTGCTATAATATTCCCATGAGTTTTCTTTTTGTGATCTATTTCAAGAGGTGTTTGGTAGATTCTTTCAGTCTCTATTTTGTCCTCTGGTTCTAAAACATCAGGGGAATTTTCCTTGAGAATTTCTTGAAGGATGATTTCTAGGTTCTTTTTTTGATCATGGCTTTCAGGTAGTCCAATAATTTTTAAATTATCTCTCCTGGATCTATTTTCCAGGTCAGTGGTTTTTGCAATGAGATATTTCACATTGCATTCTATTTTTTCATTTGTTTGGATCTGCTTAATAGTATCTTGATTTCTCTTAAACTCATTAGCTTCCATTTGCTCCAGTCTAATTCTGAAGGAATGATTCTCTTCAGTGAGCTTTTGAGATCCTTTTTCCATATGGAACATTTAGCTTTTTAAGGCATTCTTCTCCTCATTGGCTTTTGAGCCTCTTTTGCCATTTGAAGTAGTCTATTTTTTAAGGTGTTATTCTCTTCAGTCAGGTCATTGACGCTCATTTTATAATTTTCTTACATCATTATCATTTCTCTTCCCAATTTTTCCTCGAATTCTTTTATTTGGTTTTCAAAATCCTTCTTAAGCTCCTCTATGACCTGTAACCAATTCATATTTTTCTTGGAAGCTTTTGGTATAGGAGTTCTGACTTCACTGTCTTCTTTCTGTTCCATGCTTTGATCCGTTTTGTCCCCAAAATAGGAATCTAAAGTCAGATTTCTGTGTTTGCTTTGCTTCCTTTTTTTGTTCATGTTGCCACTCAATTACTTGCCTTTTGAGCTTTTTGCCACACTAGAACTCTGCTTCCAGAGAAGATAGCTTTGTCCCAAATTTCTGTGGTTTTCACAGCTGCCAGAGCTATTAGTTGGCTGTCTTCTCTAAAGCCTCCCCATGTTCTGGCACAGGGTCACACATCCTAGGAGCTCTACCCTAGACAGCAATCCAGATCCAAGCAGGTTAAAGCAAGAGTGATTACACCTCAACATGGTCACTTGGTCACCCTACAGTCTGCAGGCCAGGAGCTTTGGAGCAGACATGCAGCAGTAGCCACTGCACCTCAGCTGCTTCTCCCTCTGGGCACAGAGGTTGGACTGCACTCACAGCCTCCCTGTTCCCAAAGTCCACACTAACCTTTTCCTTTTCCTTTGGCATTTATGGGTTGATGATTCTGGAAACCACCACAGCTGCTGGTGATCCACTCTCTGGAAGTCCCTCCAGCCATAGCTGGTCAGTGACCCTGAGGCTAAAACTTTCAACTTATGTGGGGCTGGGCTCTGATCCCAGTGTGCTACAGTGGGCCCTTCCTACATGCCTGCCAGGTTGCCTTCTGTGGGAGATTTGTTTCTCTCTGTCACTTTGTGGGTTCTATAGCCCCAAAGTTTGTTTAGAGTCTTTTTTTTTTACTTTTTTGGAGGGGGGGAGGTAGGGCAATTGGGGTTAAGTGACTTGCCCAACATCACACGGCTAGTTTGTGTGTGTGTGTGTGTGTGTGTGTGTGTGTGTGTGTGTGTGTGCTAAATGTCTGAGGCCCGATTTGAACTTCTGTCCTCCTGACTCCAGGGCTGGTGGTCTATTCACTATGCCACCTCGACACCCCGAGAGTCATTTTTAACAGGTATTTGAGTTGGTTATGGGGGGAGCACACAGAGTTTTCCTGCTTCTATGCTGCCATCTTGGTTCCGCCCCCCTGCAAAAAGTTTTGCTTCTACTACCTCCCCTGACCTGCCATCCCATTCTATCAACCCCTCCTTTTTGATCCCTTTCTTCTACTTTCCTGTAGGATAAAATAGATTTTTATACCCAACTAATTGTGTGTGTTATTCCCTTTTTGAATCAATGAGAGTAAGGCTTCTCTTCAATTTCACCTATCTTCTCCTTCACTATAAAAGCTTTTTCACACCTTTTATGTGAGATAATTTACCTCATTCTACCTCTGTGAGGAGAGAAGGAGCTGCCACTAGGGACCAAACTTCCAGTTGGGCAACATGGCTTCCCTCCCTCACTCCCTCTCTCCCTCTGTCCCTTCCTTCCTTCTTTCCTTCTTTCCTTCCTTCCTTCCTTCCTTCCTTCCTTCCTTCCTTCCTTCCTTCCTTCCTTCCTTCCTTCTTTCCTTCCTTTCTTCCTTCCTTCCTGCCTTCCTTCCTTCCTTCCTTCCTGCCTTCCTTCCTGCCTTCCTTTCCTACTTTCTTTCTTTCCTCCCCAAATCAGCCCTTTTAATCACTGTTTGGGCCCTGAATAACAATTATTTCTGTTTTGACCAGAAACCCTGAGGGTCTTCTCCTCCCAGATATATATTTTTAAAGAGGCCTTTCTTTGCCTCATTTTTATTAACCCTTAATGGTTGAATGGCTGCTGTGTCAGTCAAATTGAGACTTGTTAAAGACCTTAGCTTAAAAAAGACAAGATCTCCCACTGCATCCTGGGCCATCTCCAGTTGTCCTGATCTACATCTGGCCACAGGACTCAGATGGCTCTTGAGGAGAAAGTGAGGCTGATAATTTTGCACAGACCTCCCTTACTTAAATCCAATTCTCTTGCAAATTATACTATCACCTCCCTGATGTCATGGTCTTTGAGAATGAAGGACAAATAACAGCAGGAATGTTGAGTAATATATCTTTTTTAAAAAGTCTTTTTTCATCCTTAACATACCTGTCAAAAGTCTCTCCACACCAGTCCATCCTTCTCTCACCTGCCAAAGTGATCTTCCTAAAGTACAGACTGACAATGTCACCCCATTCTCCCTACCTTCTTACTCAAACCCCACTCCCTCTAACTCAAGTGGTTCCCTATCATCTCCAGGATGAAATATAAAATCCTCTGTTTGGTATTCAAAGTTCTTCATAAAATGATACCTTCCTACATTTCCAATCTTACACCTTTCCCCTACTAGCCAATTATTTTTTGACCCACTGACACTGGCTTCCTTGCTGTTCCTCACACAAGACACTCCATCTATTGAACAGTAACATTTTCATTAGCTGAGCCCAGGCTTAGGATCATTTCCCTCTTCATTTCTACATCTTGAATTCCATGGCTTCCTTCAAGCCCTAACTCCATTCTTCAGCTTGTCCTCTCCCTCTCCCTCTCCCTCTCCCTACGCTTTTACTCTCCAAAGGAAGGTATATGTTGATGGCTGGAAGCTATATAGTTAACTTGGGGTTTACTGACAAGATTCCTACCATCCTTCCTTCCATCCCTCCCTCTGTTCCTTCTTCCCTCCTTCTTTCCTTTCTCTCTCTCTCTCTCTCTCTCTCTCTCTCTCTCTCTCTCTCTCCCTCCCTCCCTCCCTCCCTCTCTCTTTCTTCCTTTCTCTCTTTCTTTCTCAAACACCAAACCTTACACCCATTTCACTCTGTAACTCATAGATTGGACCATGAAAGGTCCCTGTCCCTTAATGGCTATATTTTGGAGCCTCCTGGCTCAGAATGAATGTCAACAGTAATTGTTTCTCTTTTGACCAGCAACCCTGAGGGTCTTCCCTTACCAGTTTTTTTTTTTTTTTTTTAATTAAAGGTCATCCCTTTACTCAATTCTTAAATAGGCCTATTCACTGAATGGGTATTACCTCACTCAAAGTGAGGACCTGAAAAAGACTTAGCCAAAAAAGGCCAGGGTCTCCTATTGCATTCTGACATCTCCAGCCATACTGATGAATATCTGGCCAGTGGACCCATATGGCTCTGGAGGAAAAAGTGAGGCTGATGATCTTGCACAGACCTCCCTCACTCAAATCAAAGACAACTGCAAATCATGTCATTATTTCCCAGATGTTATGGTCCTTTTTGTAAACAAAAGACAATCACAACAACTAGATTCTTACCTTATTCAAAAAACCTTTGCTTATCCCCTTAATATTAATACCTCCATTGGTTATCTACAATTTGTTCGGTATATGTCTTGTTTGTAGGTAGTCATTTTCATATTGTATCTCCCATTAGACTATGAGCTCCTTGAGAGCATGGACTATCATTTGCATTTCTTTTTATCCCTAGTGCTTAGTATAGTGCCTGTCACATGTTAAGCCTTTAATATATGCTTGTTGAATTGACTTAACTCTGATTCTCCTTCTACTCATGTGTAAAATAGGGATAATATTCCTGGCATTTACCACCTCAGAGATTTATTTTGAGGAAAGTGATCCATAAGCCCCTGTAATTGTAATGGGGATTTGAAGATCTTCCCTGTCCCTTGTATTGGCAATCAAACAAGTATTTAGTACCTTGCTTCAGTTGATGATTGTATCAAGTATTAACATCCAGAATTTGTAAATCCCACAGTGGGCGAAAGTTGCTAATGTAACAAGAAGGGGTGGAACAGTGAGGAGCTAATACCATACATAATGAAAAGCCCAAGCTAGAGAGCCAGAATTGCTGAGAGAGAGAAAGAGAGAGAGAACTACTAGAATCCTGAGAACTTCTACAAATTGATAACAGAATGGAGAACAGAACTTGTGGTGGCAGAATGGAGAACTGAGAACTGAACGGATAACTGAGAAGAACTGAGAGGAGAATGGAGAAGAACTGAAAAACAAGAAGAGAGGAGAACTGCGAGGAAGCATGGCTGTGGTGCCAGCACTTTGTCTGTCTGTTTTGATGTTACTTTGTCAGATACATCTGTTGATAGAGGATGGTACTGCTGGTTCAGAAACACTGAAAGAGAAATTCAGAGGTTCTGAGACTATACTAATAATTTGTGTGATTTCTCAGACCTTGTTGTTGGGTCTATGTTGATTTCACAGGCAGAATGTGAATAGAAATGGATGCTGGTAATGTGAGTGAGTGTAATTGTGGCTATGTTAAGCTTTGTCTTCCCAGGAACAGAAACTGTGAAGGACTTGAGGTGGACTAGATACTGTGAGCTTTAATATGGAACAGGAACTGCACAAGGAGCTGGAGAAGGAGCTGAGAGTTGCTTGCCTTTGAACTCAGGTGACAGTTGGGTAGATTCTGGCAGGATCTTGGACTATGGAAGAGGAACCATGGAAGCTGAGAGCCTGCCTCCTGTCAAGATGAAAGGACTTCTTCTTGGGTATTTAATGCAAACTGAGAAGATCATGATTTATTGTGGCCTGGGGTAGAAAACTTTGACCTTTACATTTAGATGATTGAGTTAAGGACTTCTCTAATTAAGAAGAAAGAAGACTTTTTGACTGAAGAGATTAAGACAATGTGACCTAGGGGTGGAGAACTTTGACTTTTGTACTTTCCTCCTTAAGGATGATTGAATTAAAGACTTAATAAATGATTGAGTTACTAAATAACTTTACTTTGTTTAAAATTATGTGGCCACTTTGGCAAAAAACTATGTGGCCATTTTAGTGATAAATTGTTATGTCATAACATTGTGAATATTGTACTTTGACTTCTGTGAAAGTTTTGCCTTAATTTACTGATGAATGAATAGAGAGTTCACTATACTATGTAATCAGAACTTTGAAACTGTTCACAGCAGCAGTCCTCTGGAAAGCTGCTCATGCTTGGCTTTATAGCCCCAAACTTCTATATTATTTTGATAATGGTCATGAGTTTTATAATCAAATTAAGAAGATAAGACATGGCTAAATATGATATAAAATAGTATATGATGGGGCAAAGGAGAGATCTGGGCAAAGATATCTAATAAATGTTTAACAGATGCAAATGATTTTTAATGACAGGGAGGGCTTAATGGAGGAGCTGACACTTTAGGATGAAATTGAAACAAGTGAAAGATTCCATTAGAGTTCCTCATAACCCCCCAAATTCTTTTCTCCCCAAAAGCATTAAAGCCTCATTTAAACCAAAGTATAACTGACTGAAAGCAAATAAAAGATGTTATACTCTTGGGACAGCTTGGTGGCACAGTGAATAGAGCACAGGCCCTGGAGTCAGGAGGCCCTGGGATCATATCCGGCCTCAGACACTTAACACAAAAAAAATAGCCTTGTGACCTTGGGAAAGTCACTTAACCCCAATTGCCCTACAAAAAGCAAAAGAAAAATTATAAAAAAGGTGTTATACTCTCTAATGGCTTAAGCTAAAGGATGGAAGTCTTGACTATAGAATTTCAGGTTTTCAGGCTTCATCTAAAAATGAAAAATAGTCCAGGGTGAGAGGTGAACAACTGGACTAGGATTTGTCTATGTTACTGATAACCTCCTGTTTTATTTTATGAAAGAGCTCTCCTTATTGAAGGTTAAAACTCCTTCATCTTTTCTAGTCAACACTGCTCTAGTTCCATTTGGATTCATCCTTTTTGTAATCCTTGATATTCCCAATTTTCTCTCCTTTCCCCTTCTGTTTCTTTTCCCATTTCTGCTTCAAGTGGATTACCTACTTCTGAACACTCACTGCTAAATGCTAAGATTAATATCCTGGAGAAATATAATCACAGATGGTTGAGACACATGCTGATTGCCACTTTTCACATGCCGCTGTGAGGACATGTTCAAATGGAAGAGAGATGGGGAGGCTCACTAGTTAAGCTGAAGATTTCCTAAAAGGTAATAAGAAAGTATTCCAAATCCAAACTTGAAGATGAATACATTAGGTGGTTGATGATTACCATCCCCCAAGTACTTTTTATGAAGCTAAAAATCAAGAGAGATCTGTGTGGGGAGGAGGACACCTCCTAATCAGTTATGAGGGAAAAATCAAAAAGTATCAAATGTTTCCTTCAGATCAGCTCCCCAAAGATTCACTTTTTAAGACAACAATTTTATGTTATCATCAATTTCTCCTTGATAGATCCTCCCACCCTCCTCTCAACCTACTAAATGTCAATTATCCATGTGCTAATGAGAAAGAAAAAAGAAACATGAGGAATAATGTTGTAGCAGGAGCAGGGGTTGATGTCAAGAACTTGTGGATCAAGAGGCAGCAGATCTGCATTCAAATTATGGCCCTGGCACTAACTACCTGGTTGGCTTTGGGCCATTCCCTTTATTTCTCTGAGTCTAGGAAGATAGATACAGAGAGAGAGAGAGAGAGAGAGAGAGAGAGAGAGAGAGAGAGAGAGAGAGAGAGAGAGAGAGAGAGAGAGAGAGAGATGGGTATATACATACATATGTGTGTGTGTGTATATAATATATATATATATATGTATATGTATATATATATATATATATATATATATATATATATATATATATATGGTTTTGGCTTTCTCATAGGATTGGGGTAATCATAATCAGAAATAAGAGGTGAGGAAATGTCAAAAAACTAACAAAAGTTAGAAAAATGAAAAGACTTAAACATATATTTCATACATTGTTTCAATACCTTTTTGAATTAGAATAATAAGATAATAATAATAATGTTAGCAAAGATACTGGCATATATGTATGTGTATATATACTACTCACATTTTACATGTCTGTATACACACACATCATCTTGTTTGTTCCACCCAAAGAGCCTATGTGGTAGTGCAAGTATTAATATTCCCATTTCACTACTAAAAAACCAAGTCATAGAGATTGAACAACTTGTCAAATATCTCACAGGTGACTGAAATCTAGGTTTTTTGATTCATGTAAAATGTTTTTCTTTCCTCCATTGTCTTATATATATGACATTTAAAAAGCTAAAGAAACATAATTTCTGGATAATTAGTCAGTTTTCTAATAGAAAAAGTCAGTAGCACTCTCAAATGCTGAAAATCTTTATGGTTCATATGCCTTTGGAAAAGTGGGTATTCCAGAGGATGACAATCAACTCTGATTGGTTAACAAGTAATGAGAAAGAATGAATATTACAACAAGGGTCTGGACCTATTGTAATGAATTTTGATCATGTCATTTACTTCTAAATTACCTCCAGTCTTGGGCAATCTAATAAAAAACCAAACCAAACCCCAACCAAAACTGAGTAGAGCACAATGGGCTTCCTCATCTTAGATTAATTTCATTTTAAGACTGGGTAAGGTCTGACCACAATTGAGAATAAAGTTAATTCAGCCTTCAGGGACTGAACTTTGCAATGAGAACTTAAAAAAGGGAGGGACTCTGAATCTCCCCAAATCCTTGGTTACTAGTAATCATTTCTCTTATATTGACTATTTTTAATTGAGTCATGCATGTGATTTTACTGGGATAGAATGCTCCTGGTTAAAACAAACAAACAAACAAACAAACATCTCTCTCTATCAATGCATATTAAAAGTTTGAAAGCTGAATCTTATAAATTTAATGCCTAGGAGTACAGAGAGATTGATTGGCTTTTTCAGGGTCACATAACCAGAATGTGAGTATCAGCAGCAGGACTTGAAATTTTCTTCCTGAACTCTAAGAAAAGCCCTCTTTCCTCCATGTCATTATGTTTCTGTACTCATTCCCAAATTCATTATTTAAGGGTACTGACTCTGATCCAATGTGATAGCTATCCTTCCAGCTTTATGTAATCTGTAATTGTATAACTATGGTACTTTTGCCTTTTTCCAGAACACTGATACAAATGTTGCCAGAAAGTAGCACCAAGGACAGATCTCTAGAAATCTCCCTCCAAACTGTACATCAAGCTACTAATGCCTACTCTGAATCCAGCCATTTAACCATTCTACAGAATCCATCTAGTTATAGTTTTGTCTAATTTGTGTCATTCCATCTGTTCCACAAGAATAGCATGAGAAAAAATAGGAAGAAACCAATGTGGAAGAGAGATTTCATCAACAAACTTAAGATTTCTTAAAATACCTATAAGAGGGCAGCTAGGTGGCACAGTGAATGGAGCACCGACCCTGGAGTTGAGGACCTGAGTTCAAATCCAACCTCAGACACATAACACAAAAATTAGCTGTGTGACTTTGGGCAAGTCACTTAACCCCAATTGCCCTGCCTTCCCTTCTGAAAAGCAAAATAATAATAATAATAATAATAATAATAATAAACACTAAAAAAGATACCTATAAGAAATTCGAACAAGAACATAACAAAGGATAAATATGCAAAAGCATGGCATGGTTCCATATGAATAGTATCAGAAAATTCCCATAACTTAAAGACATTCCAAATCATCATTGATAATATGCTTCAATCTCATTGAATCACAGAATTTTATTCTTTAAAAGACCTTTTGTAGATATCTACTTTCATTCATATAGCAAAAGGAAACTCCATAACATCATACCACATAAGTGATCATCCTACCTATGCTAAAAGACTTTCAGTAAGGGGGAACCCATTAACTCTTGAGACAACCTGTTCTTCTTTCAAGTAACTCTCCATACTAAGAAGTGTTTCTTTATATTGAATCTCATTTCTCTTCAAGACTTCCATATTTTACTCCTGGTCCTTCTCCCTGGGACCAAACAAAATGTTTAGCTCATTATTTTTCCCCCAAGAGTAGTCTTTCATTTACTTGAAGACAGCTATTGTATCCCGTCATTCTTTCTTTTTCCAGTTTATACAAACTCAGCTGCTTCAAATGAATCCTCATATGGCATGAACTCAAATCCCTTTGTAAACCCGGTGGTCCTCTTCTAGAAAATTTCCAGCTTATTAATATCCTTCCTAAATGATTGCAGTGTCTATTTTTCATTGCCATTGGCATTGTTTTTCTAAGTCTTTGGAATTTAGTTCTTTAGGATCCCCCCCCCCCACTCTGGCTTCTCCTATAAAAACATCAGAACATAAGATATGAACAGAATACTCTAGATGTGCTTAGAACATGGCCATAGTAGATGCAGCAGAAACTCCTTTTTTCCTGAAAGATATACTTATCTTAATGTAACTCAAGATCACATTACCTCATTTTTTTTTTACTACATTGCATAAGGTTTACTTAAATTGGCATAATTAATATCCAGTTATTTTTCAGATAAGTGTTATCTAACTACACTGCCCCATATTTTTTACTTATGAAGTAATTTTTTTCAATGCAAGCATAGGACTTTACATTCATCCCCATTAAATTTTATCTTATTAAATTCAGTCCAACATTTTAATCTGTCAAGGTCCTTTTGTATATTGACTTTGTCAAATGGTATTAGCCATCTTTCACAGATACATCATCTAAAAGCTTGATAAGCATTAAATTTATGACTGTATTTGTATCACTGATAAAATTGTTAGGAGTACAGTGTTCATTCCACACCTGGCTACACTCTTCTGAATTTCATCATGCTTTCCAGAATTTCATCATCCTATGAGATAAGGTTAACCTTGAAACTCACACTTCCTCGGTACCCCCTACCTATGAGAAACCTCACTCCCTGTTTAGAGAAGGTAGAGGGTGGAAAGTAGAGAGTTCCTTCCAGATCTTCCATTTAAGAAAAACACCCAGAGCAGCCCTCTCATCATTTGCCACCCACCTGGTCTCTTCTGGACTGCATCATGACCCTAAATAAGGTATTCCCTCCCTTAACCACATTAATGGAGACATTAATTACTACACTTTAGTCTAACCATTCAACCAATTCAAAATCAATCTGGTTTATTTCTAGTAGGCTTCTCTCCTTTTCTTTTCTAAGAATAGCAACACAAATTTTGATAAAATATAGAACTACTATATCTCTATCCTACCAATGTTGTAACCCCATCATAAAAGGAAATAATTCAATCTGGAATGACCTTTTCCCCTCTTTGCTGTTTTTTCTGACTCTTCAGATTTTGCCACCATGACTTGCCCACCTTCTCACCCTGAAACATCCCTCCATACTTCCAACCACTCTTTTTCCATTGCTAAGTTCCTTCTAAATTCTCCCTTTTATGGACATGCCAAGCCTGGCCGTGCTTCATTCCATTTCTAGTTATATTTTTCTGACTTTTCTAATGAACTTTGGCATCATGGACAGGTGTGGATATCTTCTACTCACTCAACTTTCTTTTTAGCTTCCTTTTATGTGTTGTACTCCTCCATTAGAATTTAAGTTTGATCAGGACAAGGACCGTCTTTCTAATGCTTAGCATAGTACTTGGCATATAAGAAGTCCTTAATAAATGCATGTTGCAAGGGGAAGAGTCAAGATGACAAAGTAAAAGCAAGGACTTGCTTGAGCTCTCTCTCAAGCCCCTCCAAATACATATAAAAATCACTTTAAACAAATTCTTGACCTACAGAACCCACATAATGACAGTGAAACACATCTCCAGCTTAACAGCCTGAAAGATTGACAGGAAAGGTCTATCCTACTGTACTGGGAGTAGAGTGCAGTCCACCGTGGGCTGTGTCAGCACAGACAGGTCTCAGGGAACTGAACCACAGGGAGAGTGGTGGTTTCCAGACTTATCAACCCACAAACACTGAAGACAGCATAGAAGGTCAGTGGGAAAATTCTGTTGGACCAAGGGAAAGAGGAGTGTGGTCTGGCCCCATCCCCGGGGTGGCAGAGGTGGTAGTGGTGGTGGTGGCAATGGCAGTCTAGCAGCAATAGCATCTGCTTCTGGAGTTCCCACCCAGAGATGGTGTAGGGATCAAGCACCTGATAGGGGGCAATTGCAGGGATCTCTTTGCTAGCTCTGAGGCAGGATTCTCTTGTTTTGTCCTGGTTGGATCTAGGTTGCAGTCCTAGGTGGTGTTCCAAGGATGAGGAGGAGTTTTAGGGTGGCAGAGCCTGTGGCTCTGGTGGAGAGGCAATCTTCCTCATGGTTCCAAGGCAGAAAAGAGTGCTTGTGGTCACTCATAGATCAGAACATAGGCCAGGAAAGGAGTAAACACCTATCCTTTGATCATACCATCTTGGAAGATCTGCAAATTTGCAGGTCCCTAGCACTGTCTTTGAAAATAGCTCCACAAAATGCCTGAAGCTTGGGACAGTACACCCACACACCCCACCCCCACTGGAAGCAGAGTCCCACACTGACAAATGGTTAGAAAGTCAAGTATTTGATGGGGAAAATGAGCAGAGTTAAAAAAAAACTCAGACTATAGAATCTTTCTTTGGTGACAAAGAAGATCAAAACATACAAGCAGAAGAAGACAACAAAGTCAAAGCTCCTACATCAAAAGTCTCCAAGAAAAATATGAATTGGTCACAAGTCACAGAAGAGCTCAAAAGGGATTTTGAAAATCACGTAAGAGAAGTAGAGGAAAAATTGGGAAGATAAATGAGAGTGATGCAAGAAAACAATGAAAAATGAATCAACAGTTTGCTAAAGAAGACCAAAAAATATACTAAAGAAAGTAATGCTTTAAAAATAGATGGGGGCAGCAAGGTGACAAAGTGAATAGAGCACCAGCCCTGAAATCAGGAGCACCTGAGTTCAAATCTGGCCTCAGACCCTTAACACTTACTAGCTGTGTGACCTGGGCAAGTAACTTAACCCAAATTGCCTTACTTTCCCCCCTCCAAAAACAAAACAAACAAACAAACAAAAATACACAAAAAAAATAGACTAACCCAAATAGAAAAAGAGGTTCAAAAAGCCAGTTAGGAGAAGAATGCCTTAAAAATCAAAATTGCCACAAAGGAAAAGGAGGTCCAAAAGCTCATTGAAGAAAATGATTCCTTCAAAATTAGAGTGAAGGAAATGGAAGCTAATGATTTAATTGGAAGTCAACAAATTATAAAACAACCAAAAAAATGAAAAGTTAAAAAAGGATGTGAAATATCTCTTTGGAAAAACCACTCACCTGGAGAGTAGATCCAAGCGAGATATTTTTTAAATTATTGAATTACAAGAAAGCCATGATCAAAAAAGAAGCCTAGATATCATCTTCCAAGAAAATATCAAGGAAAACTGCCCTGATACTCTAGAACTAGAGGGTAAAAGAGAAATGGAAGTAATCCCCTGATTTTCTCTTAAAAGAGATACCAAGATGAAAACTCATAGCAATATAATAGCCAACTTTCAGAGTTCCCAGGTCAAGGAGAAAATATTGCAAGTAGTCAGAAAGAAACAATTTGAATATTGTTGAAATACAGTCAGGATGACACAAGATCTAACAACATATACCTTAAGGGATCAAAGGGATTGGAATATAATATTTCAGAGGTCAAAGGAGCGAGGATTAAAACCAAGAATCACCTACCCAGCAAAACTGAGTATAATCTTTCAGAGGGAAAAATGGATATTCAATGAGATAGAAGACTTTCAGACATTGTTGCTGAAAAGACCAGAGGTGAATAGAAAATTTGACTTTAAAATAAAAGACTCAAAAGAAGCATGAAAAGGTAAACAAGAAAGAGAAATCATGAGGGACTTATTAAACTTGAGCTGTTTATATTGCTACATTGAAAGATGACATTTGTAAATCATGAGATTTTTCTCAGTATTAGGGTACTTGGAGGGAAGATAGATAGATAGACAGACAAAGAGACAGACAGTCAGAGAGATAGATAGATGATAGATAGATAGATAGATAGATAGATAGATAGATAGATAGATGGCACAAGGAGAGTTAAATATAAAAGGATGATATCTAAAAAATAAAATTAAGGGGTAAGAGGGAGGTAAATTGGGAAGAGAAAGGGAGAGGTAGAATGAGGTAAATTATCTCACATAAAAGAGGCTAGAAAAAGGTTTCACAATGGAGGGGAAGAAGGGGGAGGTGATAGGGAATGAGGGAATGAGTGAACCTTATTCTGATTGGATTTGGCTTAAGGAGGGAATAATATCCACACTCAATTGGGTATTTTACCCTATAATGGGGAAAAGAGATAAGGCGTGGGGATGATAGAAGGGAGGGCAGATAGGGGGAGACGTAGTCAGAAGAAAAGACTTTTGAAATGGAACAAGTTCAAAGGAGAAAATTGAATAAGTGGGGAGCAGGATAGAATGGAGGTAAATATATTTAGTATTTCACAACATGTCTATTATGGAAGTGTTTTGCATAACTACACATGTATAACCTATTTTGAATTGCTTGCCTTGTCAATGAAGGTGCATAGGGAGGGAAGAGGGGAGAAGATCTTTAACTTAAGTTTTAAAAATGAATGTTAAAAAAAATTTACATGCAACTGAGAAATAAGATATACAAGCAATGGGGCATAAAAATCTATTTTGCCCTACAAAATAGTAAGGGAGCAGGATGGGGGGGGGGTAGTGATAGAAGGGAGGGCAGACTGGGGAAGGGGAAATCAGAATGCCTGCCATTCTAGATGATGGGAAGGAGAGAGATGGGGAGAAAATTTGGAACTAAAAATCTTGTGGAAATGAATGTTGAAAACTAAAAATAAATAACTAAATAATTTTTTTACCAATTTTTTTTATTTTTATTTTTTTAAACAAATGCTTTATTAACTTCTGTTTTACATCATTCATTTCCACCAGATTTTGAGTTACAATCATTTTCCCCCCAATTATTCCCCTACCCAACCTCCCAGAATAGTAGTCCCACAAGATATTACTTCCTCCAATCTACTCTCTCCCATACCTTCTCCCATACCCCCATGGACTTTTCCATTAGAGGAAGGTGAATCTTTGTGTCCCAATGCCTGCACATCTTATCTCCCTATTACAAGCGAAAGAGTATTAATAATAGTATTTATATATATTTGAAACATTTAATGTTACGACCTCGAGTTTCATATCCATTTCCTTCCTCCCTTGTCACCCATTCCTTCTTGGGAGATAAGTAATTCAGTATATGTTGTACATGTCTAGCTATGCAAAACATTATCATAGTAGATATATTGTACAAGGCTGCTTATAATTCCCTCCCACTCATCCCACCCCCACCTGGTCCATTCCCTACATAATCCTGTCCCTCTTCTATAGTGGGTACTTCCAACCTCCCCTCACCCCAAGGATGCCCTCCCATCCATCATCCCTCCTCTCATCCCCCTTCCCCCTATCCTGCTGCAGGTTGAGATATCCCATTTAGTATGTATGTCATTTTCTCCCTGAACCAAATTCAATGTGAATGTGGTTTTGCCTTTTTAGCCCTCCTTCTTCTCCCCCTCCTTTGCAAACACTTCCCCTTGCTTCTTCTACATGGGATAGTTTACCCTACCCTGTCTCTCCCCATCTCCTCTTGCCACTTACCTCTCTCACCTCATAATTTCATCCCTTGAGTATTCTCCCTTCCCAACAAATTCAACCTATGCCCTCTATCCATATAACTGTAACCATATACACACACATTCACATATGTATTCATATGACCACACCCCCTTCTTCCATTATTTTCATAGTGAGAAAGATATCATCAGTCACAGTTATTGCTTTTCCATATAGGAAAGGCAGACTGGGGAAGTTCCTTTTGATAAGTTCCTTTTGAATTCTTTTCCCTGATTACCTTCTCAGGCATCTCTTGCTTCTTGTGTCTGGATGTCAAATTTTCTATTCAATTCTGGTTTTTTCCTCAAGAATGCTTGAAAGTCCTCTATTCCACTGAATGACCATATTTTCCCCTGAAACAAAATACTCAGCTTTGCTGGGTAGGTGACCCTTGGGTTCATTCCCAGTTCTTTTGCCCTCTGGAATATCATATTCCATGCCCTTAGATCCCTCAGTGTAGAAGCTGCCAGGTCCTGGGCTATTCTGATTGTGTTTCCACAATATTGAAATTGTTTCTTCCTGGCCGCTTGTAGTATTTTCTCCTTGATCTGGGGATTCTGGAACCTCGCTATAATATTTCTGGGAGTTTTCTTTTTGGGATCTTTTTCAGGAGGTGATCGGTGGATTCTTTCAACTTCTATTTTGCCCTCTGGATATAAAACATCAGGGCAGTTTTCCTTGAGAATTTCTTGAAGGGTGATTTCTAGGTTCTTTCCTTGATCATGGCTTTCAGGTAGTCCAATAATTTTTAAATTGTCTCTCCTGGATCTATTTTCCAGGTCAGTGGTTTTCCCCACGAGATATTTCACATTGCCTTCTAATCTTTCATT